>PVLD010025660.1:0-23379 GCA_004027595.1 Dinomys branickii
TTTCCCAATTTGTGGATTTTCTTTTTACTTTGCTGGTGATTTCTTTAGATGTACAAAACCTTTTCAGTTGGATGAGGTCCCAATTATTAAATCTTTGAAGTGTTTCCCTTGCAGTTTCATTTTTGTTCATGAACTCTGCTTACTCCTATGTCTTCAAGATTTTTACCTACTTTCTCTTCCAATAGATTTAGAGTTTCTGTTTTAATGTTGAGGTCTGTAATCCATTTTGACTTGAATTTGGTGCATGGTGATAGCCTTCGGTCTATTTTCATTTTTTGGCAAGAGGCAAGCCAGTTTTTCTAGCACCATTTATTAAGCAGGCTATCTTTTTTCCAGTGAGTTTGGTTGACCCCTTTGTCAAATCGTAGATTGCTGAGTGGGTTTTTCGTTATGGTTGCATCTTCCAGTCTGTTCAATTGATCCTCGCGTCTGTTTTTCAGCCAGTACCAGGATGATTTTATTACAGTAGCTTTGTAGTTTAATATCACGTCAGGGATTGTGATTCCACCTGACTTGTCCTTATTGCTCAGGATTGTTTTTGCTTTTCCGGGTCTCTTCTGGTTCCAGATGAATTTAAGGCATATTTTCTCTAGATCTGTGAGGTATGCTAATGGTAGTTTAATGGGAATTGCATTGAATCTGTACAACAATTTTGGTAATATGGACGTGTTCACAATGTTATTTCTTCCTAACCATGAGGAGGATATGTTTTTCCATTTATTGAAATCCTCTTCGATCTCTCTTTTCAGAGTACTGTAGTTTTCACTGAGTAAATCTTTCACATTCTTTGTTAGATTGATTCGTAAGTATTTCAATTTCTTGGTTGCTATTGTGAAAGGTATGGTTTCCTCAATTTCGCTGTCAGTCTATTTGTTGTTCGTGTATAGGAATGCTATTGATTTTTGGGTGTTGACTTTGTATCCAGCTACACTGCTGAATTTGTCAATTAATTCCAGAAGTTTTCTTGTGGAGTTTTTGGGGTCCTCCATGTATAGTATCATGTCATCTGCAAATAGTGATAGTTTGACTTCTTCCTTTCCTATCCTTATTCCTTTTATTTCTCTCACTTGTCTAATTGCTCTGGCTAATGCTTCCAGAACTATGTTGAATAGGAGTGGTGACAATGGTCATCCTTGTCTTGTTCCTGACTTTAAAGTGAAAGTTTTCAGGTTTTGTCCATTTAGTATGATGTTGGCTGTTGGTTTGTCATAGATGGCTTTGATCAGATTGAGGTAGAGACCATCTATTCATATTTTTTCTAAGGTTTTTTAACATGAATGTATGTTGGACTTTATTGAAAGCCTTTTCTGCATCTATTGAGATGATCATGTGGTTTTTGTCTTTGGCTGTATTCATATGATGTATTACATTAATTGATTTGCGAATATTGAACCATCCCTGCATTCCTGGAATGAATCTTACCTGGTCGTGGTGTATAATTTTCCTGATGATTCGCTGTAATCTATTTGCTAGTATTTTGTTGAGTATCTTTGCATCTATGTTCATTAGGGAGATTGGCCTATAGTTCTCTTTCTTCGTTGGGTCTTTCTCTAGCATTGGTATCAGTATAATACTTGCCTCCAGAAATATGTTAGGGAGAGTTGCTTCCTTTTCGATTTTGTTGAAGAGTTTGAGGAGTGTTGGCATTAAATCTTCTCTGAATGTTTTATAGAATTCTGCTGTGAATCCATCAGGGCCTGGGTTTTTCTTTGTTTCTAAGTTTTTAATGACATTTTCAATCTCATTAATTGATATTGGGTTGTTCAGGATTTTTACATCTTCCTGATTCAATTTTGGTAATTTGTACATTTCTAGGAATCTGTCCATTTCTTCTGAATTTTCTGTTCTATGGGAGTAAAGATTTTCAAAGTAGGTATTAATGATCTTTTGAATTTCTGTGGGATCTGTAGTTATTTCATCCTTTTCATTCCTTGTTGCGTGAACTTGAGTTCTTTCCCTTCTTTTTTGATAAGGTTGGCTAGGGTTTTATTGTTTTATTTATTCTTTCAAAGAACCAACTCTTTGATTCACTTATTTTTTGTAGAGTTTTCTTCATCTCAGTTGCATTAATTTCTGCCCTGAGTTTTATAATCTCCTTCCTTCTTTGGGCTTTTGGTTTGGCTTGTTGCTCTTTTTCCTAGAGTTTGAAGTGTAGCATTAGGCGATTTATTTACTGTCTTTCTGTTTTCTTTGTGTATGAGTTCATTGCTATAAATTTCCCTCTGAGGACTGCTTTCATTGCATCCCATGGATTCCAGTAGGTTGTACTTGCATTTTCATTTCTTTGTAGGTAGTTTTTAATTTCTTCTTTAACTTCTTGTGTGACCCATTGTTTATTCAGGAGGTTGTTGTCTAATTTCCAAGCATTTATGCTGTTTTTGGAGTTCTCTTTGTCATTAATTTCCAATTTCATTGCACTGTGGTCCAATAATATGCATGACATAACTTCAATTCTTTTGCATTTAGGTAGATATGCTTTGTGGACTAGAATGTGGTCAATTTTAGAGAAAGACCCAAGTGCAGCTGAGAAAAATGTGTATTCTGATGTTGTGGGGTGGAGCACTCTCTATACATCTACTAAGTCCATTTGTTCACATTTTGGTTTAGGTCTGTTATTTCTTTGCTGAGTTTCTGTCCAGTTGACCTGTCTCTTTGCGTCAGAGGGGTGTTTATGTCCCCTATTACAATAGTGTTATTAATTATTTGATTTTTCACATCTGTTAAGATTTGACTTGTAAAGTTTGGTGCTCCATTGTTTGGTGCATAAATGTTTAGGATTGTTATCTCTTCCCTTGCAGCTTTCCCCTAACTAGTATGTAATAGCCTTCTTTATCTCTTTTGATTATTTTTGGTTTGAAGTTTACATTGTCTGCAAACTTAATAACTACCCCTGCTTTTTTCTGGGGACCTGTTGCATGGAGAATTGTTTTCCATCCTTTAACTTTTAGCCTGTGGATCTCCTTTTGAGTAAAATGTATTTCCTGTATACAGCATATCATTGGATTGTGTTCCTTAATCCACTCTGCCAATCTTTTCCTTTTGACTGGTGAATTGTGGCCATCTACATTAATGGTTATAATGGTTATATGTTCGCTTTTTCTAGTCATGTTATGTACTTGTTGTTGTTTTCCTTCTTTTACTGTCTGTTTACTTGTCTTGTTTGAGGGTTTATTTCTATTGTTGTTCTTGGGATTTTGGTCACTTTTTTCTCTGTCTAGAATATCTTTTAGTGCTTTTTGCAATGCTGGTTTGGCACTCATGAAGTTCCTCAGTTGTTCTTTGTCATGGAAATATTTTATTTCTCCAATGAATTTGAAGGATAGTTTTGCAGGATACATCAGCCTGGGTTGGAAGTTGTTTTGTCTCAGAATCTGTAATACCTCGCTCCAAGCTGTTCTTGATTTCATGGCTTTCGTTGAGAAGTCTGCTGTGAATCTGATGGGCTTTCCTTTATTGGTAATCTGTTTCTTTTCTCTAGCAGCTTTTAATATTGTGTTCTTTTGGTGGATGTCTGGGATCTTGACTACTATATGTCTGTGTGTGGTTTTGTTTCGGTTATGGCTCGTTGGGGTTCTATATGCCTCGATTAACTGTACTTCAGTATCTTTTGCCATGTTTAGCAAATTTTCTGCTATTATTTCAGCAAATATTCTTTTTATATCATTTGTGTTGTCTCCTGCTGTTTCACTAACTCCTATAACTCAAATATTATTTCTTCTTGCCTCATCTTGCAGCTGTTGGATTGATTTTTCTTGGATCCTTGATGACTTTATGAGATCCTTCCTTTCACACTCATTAGGTGCCATGCTGTCTTCAAGATCTGAAATTCTATCTTCGGCTTCATTTAAGCAGTTTTGCCAGCTTTCATTGGAAGTTTTCAATTCCTGGCAATCTCTTTGAATCTGTTTCATTCGTGGTAATTCATTCCTAAATTGCTCATATAACATTTCCATTTCTTTCCTATTTTCTTCTATTCTTTTATCTATTTCTTCTCTGTGTGTGTGGAACATTTCTTCCATTATGGTTTTCAGTTCATTTTTTGTCTGAGAGAATATTTCTACTTTAATCTCTTTTGTGGCCTGATGGAGTTGTTTCTTTCCTTCAGATGTGATCATTTCCGAGATTGCAGGTGTGTGACTAATTTCTGCTTTAATCTGTTCTATGGCCTGATGGAGTTGTTTTGTTACTTCGGACGTAATTGTTTCATAACTTGCAGGTATGTGGCTTATTTCTGCTTTAATCTCTTCTATGGCCTGTTGGAAATGTTTCTTTATTTCGAATGCAATCTTTTAGAACTTGCAGATATGTGGCTTCCTGGTTCCCTTATATCCTCGCATCCAGGACTTGTTGTGGGTGGGGTTGTGTTCTCAGACTGCGTTTTGTTCTTCTGTCTTCCCATTTTTGGATATCAGATTCAAACTATTGAGCTATAAATTACCCAGGCAGTTCACCAGGCAAAGGTCCATTGTAAAGGCTGCTCCAATGGCTCCTTCTCTTTGGGGGAATGTCCCTTAACCTTTCTGCTAAGAGTTCCACTCAAAAGGCTGCTGAGATGCTGGTTTGTGGGCTGAGCTACTCTGTACCCAGATACCTGGCCGGGGCATGTAAACAGCTCCCCCACCCGCCCAGGGGTCCCTGTAGGCTTGGGGGCCGCGCTCCTCCCCCACTCAGTGATCCGGTCGGTCACAGCGCGCAATCAGCTCACCCGTCTCGGAATCCATGCAGGCAGGAAGGTCCCAAAGTGCTAATATTTCGTGCTTCACCCGTGATCTGCCGCTCCCCGGCGCTTCTCTGTCTCCTCGGCGCTCTTGCAGGGGGCGCAGATCACAGCCGCCACAGTGCCCGCGGGCTGCAGGCCGAGGACGGCACTGGCAGCGGGGATGGGGACAGGAGCGGAACCCCGGTCTGCAGCCTGGATTAGCGCAGCCTGCCCAAGGAGTGCAGGCTCCGATTTCACCCCATGCTGCAGCTGCCATAAAGCCAATTTCTGGCCGCAGCCACCGGTGAGCTGCGCAGGGTTGGGAGGCAGGAGGGTCTGGCCTGCTGTGGGCACCCTCGGGGTGTGCGGACCCGGTCGAGCTGCTGCCCACGCTCCGTGCCGAGCTCCTCAGGCACCCAGCGCTATGGGCCCACCCGCGCCTCACTGCTGTGGCATTCAGTTTGAACTTTGCGACCACCGCATTTCTTCCATTATTGTTTTCACTTCATTTTTTCCCTGAGAGATTATTTCCGCTTTAATCTCGTCTATGGCCTGATGGAGTTCTTTCTTTACTTTGGATGCAATCATTTCAGAAATTGCATATATGTGGCTTATTTCTGTTTCAGTCTCTTCTATGGCCTGATGGAGTTGTTTCTTTACTTCAGATGCGATCATTTCAGAAATTGCAGGTATGTGGCTTATTTCTACTTTAATCTTTTCTATGGCCTGATGGAGTTGTTTCTTTACTTTGGATGCAATCGTTTCAGAAATTGCAGGTACGTGGCTTCCTAGTTCTCCTATATCATTGCATCCAGGACTTCTTGTGGGTGGGGTTGAGTTCTGAGACTGCATTTTGCTCTTCTGTCTTGTCATTTGGATATCAGATGCAAAGTATTGAGCTACAAATTACCCAGGCAGCTCACCAGGCAAATGTCTGTTGCAAAGGCTGCTCTCTTTGGGAAAATGTCCCTTAAGCTTTCTGCCAAGAGTTCTGCTCAGAAGGCTGCTCAGATGCTGTCTACTGGGTTTTGTTCATTTGTATTTTTTGTTTTATTTTATTTTTTGTGATGTTAAGAATTTTATCTTCCATTTTTCCCTCCCCTGTTTATTATTATCTTCGTTTATTTGTTTGATTAGGTTCTCTTTTACCTCTTTTGTCTTTTCTCACTCCCTTTTAATTTGATCCTTTGTTATTTCTCTTCTTTCCTCTAGTTTACTCTCTATGTTTTATTATTTATCCTTTTCCTTGCTGGTTTTTTTGTTATTTTTATCTAATACTACTAATTTCCTTTTACTCTTTAATAAGATCCTTTATTTCAATTTTATCACCTTATTCCCTACTTTCATTGCTTAATTTTTCAAATTCTACTTTTTTCATGCTCCCATTCCCTGATGCTTTTATCCTTAGAAGTATAATCATTAAGCTTCATGAATCTATAGGTAGTTAACTATATCTTACTATGGTTAAACACAGTTCTATTGTTAATGGAAGTAGCATTGTTCTATTGAATAGTTAATGTACATCAATATCTGGTTTGTTTTAGAGTTTATAGTATATAAATAGATCTTTTATCAATGATTAAGTGTAGTATATTATTGGTTCTTAAGGTTTGTCAATATTCAGTCTGTATGTGATGCTATTACTGACTTTGCGTTTAGCCAAAGTGACTGTTTCAGTTATTTTCTATTTGCTGAGACAAGGATGTGTGCTCCTGAAAGGTAAGGAAAAAAGGTTTACTTGGCTCACAGTTTGTAGAGGTTTCAGCTCATAATTTGCTGGCACCAAGGCAGGTTGGCAAGGCAGAGGGGCATCAAGAGGAGAAACAATTCATGATAGGCAGAAGGCAACAAGCAGCAAGCTGCAAATGACAATAGTGATCCTATTTCTGTCCCTTATATCTTAACCAGGTTGCGCACCCTTAGGGCAGATAGCACTCACACCCAGGATGGGGAAAACCTTAACCCTGGCATCATATCATGAATCAATCCCAGCATCACATCCTTGATCTCAGGAGCACATGCTCTAGATCCAGTCGCCTCCAACAAGCCCTACCTATGACCACATGAGGCTTTGGAGGTACTTCTAGATATAAGCCATAACAGTGACATAGTTGTTGTCAATTAGTTTTCTCTGTACCCCAGTATCTGGATTGCCTGGGGATCATAAAAATACTGTAGCCCATTCCCAAAAAACTGGGAACCAGACCAATTAAGCTGAAATCTCTCTTCCCAAATATATGGAGATATTTCAATCTTGAACAGAGGCAAAAGTCAAGATTTAGATGCCTCTAGAGGACATTGCTGCAAAGACATAAACTAAAGATGTCTACATACTAGCAACAAAGCTACCCACTATAATCAACGCACAGACCTCAGCACCAAAAGCAAACAAATGAAAAATAGAAACATGAGAAAACAGAAAAACAAATGCCTCCCAAATTTCCTAACTTCCCCCAAATCAATCCAGGGGTCATCTAGGGAGAACAAGTCAAAAGCCACATGGCCCAACATATCTGAAAAGATAACAGTGGAGGTAAATAAAATAAAATAAAAATAAAAAATACAGGCCCATAGGTGCTTGGCAAATTGAAGGCACATACGACTAAAGAAATAATGATCCTAAGGAAACAGAAAACCAGTGAGTCTAGAAAAGACACTAATAAAAAAATCTAGAGGATCTAAAGAAAGAAATGCATACCATGAATGCCCAGGGAAGACAAGAATCGGTAGACCTTCTGCCAGCAAGGGAGGCCGGTCTGTGGCGCCACCTGAGCAGTGCAGCATTTCAGCAGAACTCTTCTCCTCTGGTAAGGCCTGCACCCAGTCTCTACCACACCAGACCTTCTGCAAGCGAGGGCGGCCAGCCTGCAGCACCACCTGAGCAGCACAGCATTTCGGCAGAACTCTTCTCCAGGAAGACCTATGCATGGGCTCTGCTCCACACCTTAGAGTTAGGAAGGCACTCAGACTGGGAGGGCCCATCCCTGTTGGTGGTTGAGACAGAGTGGAAACAGTGTGGAAACAGCTTCAGGCTCTGGGTTCCTAGGGGTTGGGAGGCGAGGCCTGTTCTCCCTTGACCTAAGGATCTTGAAGCAGCAGCCCCTGCCTAACCATCATCAGCTTCAAGGCTGAGGCCCACATACTTCCCGTCCATGGACTGGAGACCCTTGTACTGAAGCCCAGCACTCCTTCTCCATCGCAGGTGTGGTCTGAACTATGCACCCCAGCAATTGTCTAGGGTCCCTGGGCCCAGTGGTCCATGGTCTGTTACCACCTTAGGATTAGTTTGATATCCAGGTAAACTGAGGTTCCTAGAGTCTTTTGTGAGCTGCCTGGGTAGTTTGTAACTTAGCACTTCTCATCTGATATTCAAAATGACAAGACATAGGAGCAAAATGCAGTCTCAGAACACAACTCCACCCAGAACAAGTACAAGAGACAATGACATAGGAGAACTAGGAAGACACATACCTAAAATTTCTGAAATGATCACACCTGAAATGAAACAACTCCATCAGGCCATGGAAGAGATTAAATCTGAAATAATCTCTCAGGCAAAAAATGAAATGAAAATAATAATCAAAGAAATGCTTTGCACATACATACAGAGAAGAAAGATAAAAGAATAGAAGATCAAAGGCAACAAATGGAAATGTTACATGAGCGATTTAGGAATGAATTAGAGAACATGAAACAGACTCAAAGAGATTTTGAGGAGATGAACACTTCCATTGAAAGCTTGCAAAATCGCTTGAATGAAGCCTAAGATAGAATTTCAGATCTTGAAGACAGTATGAGAGCTAACGATTGTGAATGGAAGGATCTCTTAAAGTCATCAAGGAACCAGGAAAAATCAATCCAACAATTGCAAGACAAAGCAAACAGAAATAATGTCTGAGTAATAGGAATTAGTGAAATACCAGGAGGCAACACGAATGACATAAAAAGAATATTTGCAGAAATAGTAGCAGATAATTTCCCAAGCACAGTAAAAGATACTGTTGTGCAGGTAAATGAAGCATATAGAACTCCAATGAGCCACAACCCAAATAAAACCACACCTAGACATATAATACTCAAGATCCCAGATATCCAGCAAAAGAATACAATATTAAAACCTGCTAGAGAAAAGAAACAGATCACCTATAAAGGAAAGCCCATCAGAATTACAGTAGACTTCTCAACAGAAACCATGAAATCAAGAAGAGCTTGGAGTGAGGTATTACAGATTCTGAGACAAAACAACTCCAGCCCAGACTGATGTATCCTGCAAAACCATCCTTCAAATTCAATGGAGAAATAAAGTATTTCCATGAGAAAGAACAACTGAAGAACTTCATGAGTGCCAAGCCAACATTACAAAAAGTACTAAAAGATATTCTAGACAGAGAAAAAAGAGACCACAATCTCAAGAACAACAATAGAAAGGAACTCTAAAGCAGAACAAGCAATTAAACAGCAAAAGTAAAAAGCAACAGCAAGTAAGCAGCATGACAAGAATAAACCAATGTATAGAACTTGTAACAATTAATGTAAATGGCTTCAATTCACCAGTGAAAACAAACAGACTGGCAGAGTAGATTAAGAGACAAAGGCTGGGGATATAGCTCAGTGGAATAAGTGCTTGCCTGGCAAGCACAAGGTCCTGAGTTCGATCCCTAGTACCACAAAAAAAAAAAAAGATTAAGAGACAAAATTCCACAATATGCTGTATACAGGAAATGCACTTTACTCAAAAGGAAATCCACAAACTGCAAGTCAAATGATGGAAAACAATTCTCCATGCAACAGGTTCCCAGAAAAAAGCATGGGTAGCTATTATGTTTGCAGACAATGTCAAACGGAAAACAATCAAAAGAGACAAAGAAGGCCACTATATATTAGTTAGGGGAAAGCTGCAAGAGGAAGAGATAACAATCATAAACATATATGCACCAAATACTAGAGCACTAAACTATATAAGGCAAATCTTAAAGGACATAAAAAAACCAAATAATCAATAACACTATTGTAACAGGGGACCTAAACACTACTTTGATGCAAAGAGACAAGTCAACTAGACAAAAAAAAATCAGCAAAGAAATAACAGACCTGAACCAAATGTGCAAACAATTGGACTTACTAGATGTTTACAGAGTGTTCCAACCCACAACATCAGAATACACATTTTTCTCAGCTGCACATGGGACTTTCTCTAAAATAGACCACATTCTAGCCCATAGAGCTTACATACCTAGATGCAAAATAATTGAAATAATCCCATGCATATTGTCTGACTACAGTGCGATGAAATTGGAAATTAAAGACAAAGGGAATTCCAAAAACTCCATAAACACTTGGAAATTAGACAAAAACCTCCTCAATAACCAATGGGTCACAGAAGAAATTAACGAAGAAATTTAAAAATACCCGCAAACAAACGAAAATGCAAATACAACTTATAGGAATCTGTGGGATGCAATGATAGCGGTCCTCAGAGGGAAATTTATAGCAATGAACACACACATAAAGAAAATAGAAAGAGAACGAATAAATACCCTAATGCTGTACCTCAAACTTTTAGAAAAAGAAGAACAAGTCAAGCCCAAACCCGAAAGAAAGGAGGAGATTATAAAGCTTAGGGCACAAATTAACGCAACTGAGAAGAAAACTCTACAGAAAATAAGTGAATCAAAGAGTGGGTTCTTTGAAAGAATAAATAAAATTGATAAATCCCTAAGCAACCTTATCAAAAAAGAAAGGAAAGAACTCAAATTCATGCAATAAGGAATGAAAAGGATGAAATCACTACAGATCCTACAGAAATTCAAAAGATCATTAAAACCTACATTGAGAATCTTTACTCCCATAGGATAGAAAACTCAGAAGAAATGGGCAGATTCCTAGAAATGTATGAATTACCACAATTAAATCAGGAAGATATAAAAATCATGAACAACCCAATATCAATTAATGAGGTTGAAAATGTCATTAAAATCTTACTGACAAAGAAAGGCCCATGCCCTTATGGATTCACAGCAGAATTTTATAAAACATTCAGAGAAGATTAAATGCCAACATGCCACAAACTCTTCAGTGAAATTGAAAAGGAAGCAATTCTCCCTAACTCTTTTCTGGAGGCAAGAATTATACTGATACTAAAACCAGAGAAGGACACAACCAAGAAAGAGAACTATAGGCCAATATCCCTAATGAACATAGATGCAAAGATATTCAGTAAAATACTGGCAAATAGAATACAGTGAATCATAAGGAAAATTATACACCATGACCAGGTTGGATTTATTCCAGAAATGCAGGGATGGTTCAATATTCACAAATCAATTAATGTAATACCCCATATCAATTGAGCCAAAGACAAGAACCACATGATCACTTCAATAGATGCAGAAAAAGCTTTTGATAAAGTCCAACATGCATTCGTGTTAAAAATCCTAGAAAAAATATGAATAGACGGCCTCTACCTCAATCTGATCAAAGCCATCTATGACAAACCAACAGCCAACATCATACTAACTGGACAAACTGAAAGCTGTCACTTTAAAGTGAGAAAGAAGACAAGGTTGTCCACTGTCACCACTCCTATTCAACATAGTTCTGGAAGCATTAGCCAGAGCAATTAGACAAGAGAGAGAGATAAAAGGAATAAGGATAGGAAAGGAAGAAGTAAAGCTATCACCATTTGCAGATGACATGATACTTTACATGGAAGACTCCATAAACTCCACAAGACTCCTGGAATTAATTGACAAGTTCAGCAGAGTAGCTGGATACAAGGTGAACACCCAAAAATCAGTAGCATTCCTATAACAAACAACAAACAGACTGAGAGAGAAATTAAGGAAACCATACCTTTTACAATAGCATCCAAGCAATTGAAATATTTAAGAATCAATCTAACAAAAGAGGTAAAAGATCTATTCAATGAAAACTACAGTACTCTGAAAAAAGAGATCGAAGAGGATTTCAATAAATGGAAAAACATTCCCTGCTCATGGTTAGGAAGAACCAACATTGTAAAAATATCCATACTACCAAAATTGTTGTACAGATTCAATGCAATTCCCTTTAAACTACCATCAACATGCCTCACCGATCTAGAGAAAACATTCCTCAAATTCATCTGGAACCAGAAGAGACCCAGAATAACAAAAGCAATTCTGGCCACCAAGGACAAGTCAGGTGGAATCACAATCCCTGACCTGAAATTATACTACAAACTACTATAATAAAATCAACCTGGCTATAAACAGACCGGAGGATCAGGTCAGACTGGCTAAAAAACAAACCTGAGGATCAATGGAACAGACTGGAAGATGTAGCCACAACCACAAACACACTCAGCCACCTAATATTTGACAAAGGGGCCAATCAAGCCTACTGGAAGAAAGATAGCCTCTTCGATAAATGGTGCTGGAAAAATTGGATTTCCTCTTGCCAAAGGCTGAAAATGGACCCAAGTCTATCACCATGCAACAAACTCAAGTCAAAATGGATCACAGATCTCAATATTAAAACAGAAACACTAAATCTATTGGAAGAGAAAGTAGGTAAAAATCTTGAAGACATAGGAGTAGGCAGAGAGTTCATGAACAAAAATCAAACTGCAAGGGAAACACTTCAAAGAATCAATAACTAGGACCTCATCTTACTGAAAAGTTTTTGCACATCTAAAGAAATCACCAGCAAAGTAAAAAGAAAACCTACAAATTGGGAAAAAAATCCTAGCTGGCTGTCCCTTGGACAAAGGTATTCTATCTAGAACACACAAAGAATTAAAAAGCATGAACCTGTCCAAATTCAAAGACCCAATCCAGAAATGGGCATCTGAGATTAATACACACTTCTCAGATAAAGAAATACAAATGGCAAATAAATATACGAGAAAATGTTCTACATCTTTAGTCATTCAAGAAATGCAAATAAAAAACAACATTGAGATTTCATCTCACCCCAGTAAGATTGGCCAGCATTAAGAAATCATCCAATAATGAATACTGGCAAGGCTGTGGAGAAATAGGAACTCTTCTGCACTGCTGTTGGGAATGCGGACTGCTGAAACTACTCTGGAGAGGGATTTAGAGATTCCTCAGCAAACTAGGTCTAGAGATCCCATTCAACCCAGCTATTCCCCTTCTGGGTATTTTCCCAGAAGATCTGAAAACATCATATCACAGTGATATATGTGCACCCATGTTTATAGCAGCACAATTTGTAATAGCTAAATCGTGGAAGCAATCCAAATGTCCATCCACAGAGGACTGGATAAAAAAACTGTGGCATTTTTACATAATGGAATATTACTCAGCTATAAAGAAAGACGAACTTGAGGCTTTTATAGGCAAATGGTCACAATTAGAGACGATACTCATAGGTGAAATAAATCAGATGTTCATGTGCAAACAGCGTATTGTATCATTAGTGTAACAATCTGAAAGTGGGAATATAAATTAGGAGGTATGAAAGGAAACTGCTCAAAAGTGAAGAGCAACTGGGATGAGGGGAAGGAGAAAAGGAAGAAAGGGATAGCTATGTATGTATGTATGTATGTATGTGCAGGGTGGCTAACATGGTTGCACTATTGTCTCATGTTGCTTTATTATAAGGAACAGTCAAAGATTGTCTGATCAATCTTGCATGTCTATATGCGTTATCCTGAACATACATTTTGAAGTTATCAATATGTAATACAACAACCATTGTTTATTCCTGGTCACCTTATCTGTAATTCAGTTTTTGTATTGTTCTTGTGCTACTTTATGTCTGTTTGCTAATGTTTTCATTCTTTTACTTTTAAAATAAAAAAAGAAAATAATTGGTATCCATAAAACGTTTCAAACAGAAATACAAAAGATTGAAAATTCTATGAATGTATGGGAAGCACAAGTGACCACTACGAGGACAGGGCATCAGATCTAGTACACAGGATTATGACTGGTGATCAGTTAATGAGCACTACCTTAAAAATAACAAGATAACATGAAAAACAGATCCAATACTGCTAGATAATTCAAAGAAGAAGACTAACCTAAGATTAATTAGAATTACTTAAAAATGAGAAGGTAACAAAAAAGACAGAAAAAGCTTTTTATAAACTTTAAAAACACAGAAAAACAATTTAACACACAAATAAGTGAGGCATATAGAATCTTAAATAGCCATGATCAGAAAAGAACTGCTCCAATACACATTACAGTCAAAATACCAAAAGCCCAATACAAGAACAGAATCTTAAAAGCTATTCAAGAAAAGCAATGAATCACTTTAAAGGAAAACTGATCAGAATTATAGCAGACTTCTGAACACAAGACTTAAAGGTAAGGACATCTTGATACAAAGTGTTTCAGGTCCTAAAAGAATGCAACTGTTAACCCAGACTGAAATATCCTGCAAAATTATCTTTTAAAATTGACAGAGAAATAAGACACATCCATGATGAAGGGCAGAAAAAATAATTTATGACTACCAAACTAGCACTACGAAAAGTTCTCAAGAATATCTTGAAATGAGATAATGAAGCTAATAATGCTAAAAGGCCCAATAGAATGAATGCCCCAGGCAGGGTGAGCAATAAAGTAGAAAAGAAAAAAAGGAAATAAATAATGTAAAAATAATGCAATGACAAGAATAAATCAATCATACCTATGAGTTATAACTACCAAAATGAATGGTCTCAGTTAAAAAATCCAAAGCACAAACTAGCTGGATGGATCAAGAAACAAAATTCAGTGTTTTAATCTATATGCAAGTAAAACATTTAATCCCAAAAGAAACCTATACACTGAAAATCAGAGGGTGGAAAACAGTATTCCACATAACAGGAACCCCAAAACAAGCAAGAGTAGCTATCCTATTTTTAGACAAAGTAGCTTTTAAGCCAAAACTGATCAGAAGAGGACAAAAATGGCACTGCATAATGGTTTAGGGAACTACTCACCATAAAGAGATAACAATGGCAAATATGTATGCACCAAACAGTGATGCACTCAAATCATAAAACAAACTACTGGACATAAAGACTTAGATGAACATCAGTACAATTATAATGGGAGATTGTGGCACCCCACTTACACAAACACACAGATTAACTAAACAGAAAAATGTAAAGAAATATCAGAGTTGAACAAAATCTTCAAACAAATGGACTCAATAGATATATACAGCACCAAAAGAGTACACATTCTTTTCAGCTGCACAAGGAAATTTCTCCAAAATAGATCACATACTAGCCCTCTTATGGGCTAGTAAGTAAATGCAAAACAATCAAAATAATCCCATGCATATTATCAGATCATAGTGCAATGAAACTAGAAAGCAAAAGGAAAAGAAAGAACACAAATTATCCAAGCACATGGAATTAAACAACACACTTTTGAATAATCAATGAGTTACAGAAGAAATTAGGGATGAAATAAAATAGTTTCTAGAAGTAAATGATAATGCCAGTGCAACATACCAGAATTTATGTGACACAGTGAAAGCAGTCCTGGTAGAGAAGTTTACAGCTGTAAATGCTCATATCAGAAACACAGAGCAAGCCCAAATAGACAACATAATGATGCACCTCAGGGTCCTAAAAACCAAGACAGTTCAAATCCAGACCTGATACAAGGAAGGAAATTTATAAAGATCAGAGCAGAAATCAATGAAATGCAGACCAAAAAATAATAATAAAATAATCAATAAAAATAAGAGCTGGTTCTTTTAAATAATAAACAAAATAGACAGATGTCTAGCCAATCTTACAAAGAAAGAAAGAGAAAGAGACAAACAAACAAAGAAATCAATGCAATTAGAAATGAAAAAGGTGAGATCACAATGGAGACTACCAAAATCCAAATTATTAGCAACTACTTCACAAAACTGTATACTAATAAACTGGACAACCCAGAAAAAATGGAAAGATTCCTAAACACATATGAACTACCAAAACTGAACCAAAAACCTTAAAATCCTAAATAATCTAATAATGGGCAATGAAACTGAAGCAGTCTTTTTACAAAATCTACCAAGAAAAGCCCAGGGCCTAACAGATTCACTACAACAACTTCAGGGGAAATCTAATGTCAATAATTCTCAAACTCATCGATGAAATTGAAAGGGAAGGAGTACCATAAAGTCATTCCTAGAAGCTAGCATCACCCTGATTACAAAACCAGACAAGGATCTGACCAAAAGAGAGAACTACAGGCTAATCTGTATAATATTTTTTGTACCAGAAATTGAACTCAGGACCTTGCACTTGCCAGGCAGGTGCTTGTGCCACTGAGCTATATCCCTGACCCTAATCTGTATAATGAATATTGATGCAAAAATATTCAACAAGACATTGACAAGCAGAATGCAACAAATCATCAAAAATATCATACACTGTAAAAAAGTAGGCTTCATCCCAGGGATGAAAGTGTGGTTTGACATGTGCAAGTCAATAAATATAATCCATCACATAAACAAAAGCAAGGAAAAAAATCACATGATCATTTCAATAGATACAGAAAAAAATCCTTTGACAAAATCCAACATTCATTCATAATTAAAAACATGATGAAAATAAGTATAGAAGGACTTTATCTCAATTTGATAAAAAGCCATTTATGACAAACCTACTGCCAATATCTTATTAAATAAGGAAAACCTGAAAGCTTTCCCTCTCAAACTGGAAAGATGACAAGGATGTCCACTACCACCACTCCTATTTGCACAGTTTTTTGAAACATTAGCCAGAGTAATAAGGCAAGAGAGAAGTAAAGGGGATATGCATTGGAAAGGAAGAAGTCAAAGAATAATTATTTGCAGAAGATATGATCCTCTACTTACAAGATCCAATAAATTTCACTAAAAGATTCAAATAAATAAGAAAATAAATGAGAAAATTAAGCAATGTAGCAGGATTCATATCAACACAAAATCAATAATGTTCCTATACACAAATAATTATCTGTGAAAGAAATTAAGAAAACAATACCATTCACAATAGCACCGAGAAAAATTAAATTCTTAGGAATTAACCTAACCAAAGAAGTGAAAGAGCTCTACAATGAACATTACATGTTTCTGGAAAAGGCTATTGAAGAGGATACCAGAAAATGGAAAGATGTTCCATATTCCTGGATAGTTAGAACCAATAGAATCAAACAGCTATCCTTCCAAAATTGATGTATAGATTTAACATAATCTCAATCAAAATATTACCAGCATTCCTCACAGATCTAGAGAAAATAATCCAAAAATTCATATGGGACCAGAAGCAACTCAAAATAGCAAAAGCAATACTGAGTAATAAGAGCAAAGCAAGGGGCATTGCAATCACAATGAAGTTATATTACAATGCTACAGTTATAAAAACAGTATGGTACCAGCACAAAAATAGATATATGGATCACTGGAACAGAATACAGGAAGAAACAACCCCACACACAGTTAGCTAGTTCATCTTTGAAGAAACACCAAAAGCATGCGCTAGAGGAAAGATGGCCCTCTTTAATAAATAGTACTGGGAAAATTGAATATCCACATGCAGAAGATTGAGTTTAAACCCATATATCTCACCATGTACTGAATTAAAATCAAAATGGACCAAAATCTAAATGTTAAAACAGAAAGAGTTAATCTGCTAGATTATAAAATAGGAAAAGCTCCTGGAGGCATAGGCACAGGCAAGGATTTTCTGAACAGAACCCCATGTAAAGAAACCAAGAAATAATACTGAGAATCAACAAATTGGATTATATCAAATTAAAAGCTTCTGCACATCAAAGGAAATAATCAACAGAGTGAAAAAGCAACCTACAGAATAGGAAAAACATTTCTTCAGCTATTCCTCAGAGAAAGGACTAACATCTAGAATATATAAATTTCTAAAAAAAATGAAAACCCCCAAAATAAAACACACAACAAAATATATCCAGATAAAAATAACAATAATATATCTCATAGAATTAGAGAAAACAATCCTAAAATTTCTTTTCCAACCAGAAGGCACATAAAGTAGCAAAAACAATTCTGGGCAACAAACGCAAGCCAGGGGGTGTCAAAATTCCTAACTTAGTATTATACTAGAAAGCTACTGTGATAAAAACAGTATTATACTGGCAAAAAAAAAAAAGCTGAGGATCAATGGAATGATTAGAAGATGCAGAAACAACTTCAAAAACACTCAACCACTTTATTTTTGACAAAGGAACCAAACACTTTCACTGGAAGAAAGCCTCTTAATGGTACTGAAAAAAGAACTGGCTTTCCACATACCAAAGACTAAAACCATGTACAAAACTAAAATCAAAATGGATCAAAGGTTTAAATTCAAACAGAAACACTAAATCTGCTGGAAGATAGAATAGGTAGAACTTTTGAAGACATTGGTGTAGGTAAAAAATTTATGAAAAAACCCCAGATCAAACAGGAAATGTCACAAAGAATCAACTACTGGGATCTGATCATATTAAAAAGCTTTCACAGAACAAAAGAAATCACCAACAGAGTAAAGAAGCAACCCACAATGTGCAAAAACAGTTTTGCCAGGTGGTTCTCAGACAAAAGACTAACATCTAGAATATAAAGAACTCAGAAAATTAGATCCTCCAAATTTAAAGACCCAATCCAAAAAATGGGCATCTGAAATGAATAGATATTTCTCAGATGAAGAAGTAGAAACAGCAAGTAAATACATGAAAAATGTCAACATCACTGGTCTTTCAAGAGATGCAAATTAAAACAATTCTGAGATTCCATCTCACTGCAGAAAGAATGGCTATTATAAAAAATCAGCCAATAACAAATGTTGGAGGAGGGCAAAGCAACCCTTCTCTACTGTTGGTGGGAGTGTAAACTGGTGCAACCACTGTGGAAATCAGTGTGGACATTCCTCAATAAACTATGACTAGGGGTGCCATTGCCCCTAGCTATTCCCCTTCTTTTTATCTTCCTGAAAGAATAAAAAGCATCATATCACAGTGATATATACACACTCATGTTTCTAGTGGCACAGCTTGTAATAGCTAAATCTTGGAAATAGTCCAAGTGCCCATAAACTGATAAATGGATAAAGAAGATGTGTTTTTTTATATACAATGGAGTACTAGTTTGCCATAAAGAAGAATAAGCTTGAGACATTTGTAGCCAAATGGATACGTATTGAGTCCATACTCCTATGTGAAATAAATTGGGCATACATGTTTAAATACGGCATTGTTTCTCTGGTGAGAAATTGAAAGTGTAAATAAGGACCACAATGTATAATAGATATTAGAAATGGAAAGAAAATGTTCAAATGGGAAGGAAAACAAGGGATGGGAGAAGGGGGAAAGAAGGAAGGGACAAGAAAAAAAGAGAATAGAAGAAAAATGGAAACAAAGCTTTTGTAAATACAGAGAGGAAAAGGGATTGAAAGGAGGGGAGGGGAAAAGGAAAAACAAAGAGGCAAGATATATCATGTTTAGGTACAAATTCCCTATGATAAATGTTATCACTTTGTATATCTAATATATGCCAACCAAATTAAAAAAACAAAAATGAATAGACAATTTTCAGAAGAAGTACAGATGGCAAAATTTATTTGAAAACAAACAAAAAAACATGAAAACATGTTCAATACAGCTGGCCATTATTGGGGCCCCAGCCTAGGACCACTGATCTCCTGCTCAGAGGTGTGAAAACAGAATAAAACACAGACCAAAACATATTTTAGTTACAAGGGCAACAGAATGGTGAAAGCCCAATGACGGGCTAGGACATGAGACGCTGGCGTCCTTGGCCTTTATTAGATGCACAGTATGATTGGGGGTGCTGGTGGGCTGCAGGAAGCAGTGGGAATGAACTGCCAATTCAGTCAAAGTTTAACAATTCATTTTTGGAAAAGCACACAGAAACATATCAGGGTTAACTAGTAACCTGATGGTCTAATAACTGCAACTACTGAGCTAGACAGAATTTGTACAGGTCCAGTCCTCAGCTTTGAGGCTCCAGAATTTCACAGACTGTTTGCTAGTCTCAGCTCTGGCCACTGGGCTAAAAATTAATATGTCCTTGAGCCAGTCAGGTGTCTCACCATAAGTCATATAGGCCTAGGACAGACTCTCGATTGATTTTTGTGTCAATTCATTAATGTTAATTATTGCCCTCTCTGTACCATGTCAAGCTGGTCCTCAGCAGGCCACTAGAGAAATGCAAATTAAAACAATGCTGAGATACCATCTTACTCCAGAAAAATGGTTATCATCAAGAAATCAAATGTGGAAGAGACTACAGGGAAAAAGAAACCCTTCTACATTGTTGGTGGGACTAAGAGATTGAAGGGAAAAGTAATGGAAATAAAAAGAGTTGAAAAAATGGAAACAGCTTTTGTAAGTGTGAAATGGAATAAGATTTGGAGAGAGCAAAGAGGTAAAGGCAGGGAAAGAGATGCCAAAAGAATTAGGTTGTATTATGTATTTGTACAAATGTTCTCACAAGAAATTTAATCATTGTGTGCTACAAACATGTACTAATCAAAAGGAGTACAATGACAACATAAAAAGGAAGTCACATACAGTAGTTTACAAGACAAATGAGGGAATGTGAGGAACTAGCAAGCCTCCACCTTTTGGAGGCTCAGAACTGCACAAATGAAAGAATTTATTTTGGGAAGAGACCCCCAGGGCACTCTGTTGGAGAAGAGCTGCCAAGGAAATTGGATTGCTGGAAATTCACTTTACCAATGCTCAGTCATCCAGGCACTCAGACGCCAGTGCAATTACACTTTAAGGGGGCCTGAATACTGTTCCACCTGGCAGCAGAACTCGGCATCATCCACGTGGTGCTGGTTTTATACACGTGCATAATGCAAGATTTGGGGGATCAGGAAGGCTTCTACCAGATTTCAGAAGGCCTGGGAGACCAGTAAGTATGCCCCTGAAAGGGAAGTGCATAAAGCTATGAGAGTGAAGCCAAAAGTGTAGTGAATACCAGAGAAAGTTGGAAAAATCAAGAATATGGAACATCCAAGGAAAGCTGTAAGAAGTGAGCAAAGCCAGCTTAAGCAAGCAACCATAAAAGCTACAACTACTAGCAGTGCTGTATGGGTGGGGCCTCCTTTTTGGAGTTTTGGAGTTCACTCTTTACCACAATTTGCCCAGGGTTCTGGACATGGAACTACACAATTTTGAGGATATAAGACTAATTTTTTCATCAAGATGCATAAACACTGATCTGTAAAACCCATGTTTATTCTTTAGAATATTCCTACTGATGAATTATGAATTCTAATTTTATGAGTTTTTATATTAAACAATGAGTACTTAACAGAAAAAGTATCACAAAAATAAAATATTGAGTTTTTAATATTTATTGTTTATATAAAAGCATCAAAATTTTCAACGTCGGGCTGGGGATATAGCTCAGTGGAATAAGCGCCTGCCTAGCAAGCGCAGGGTCCTGAGTTCGATCCCCAGTACCGCAAAAAAAAAAAAAAAAAAAATTTCAACATCAACTGGTTTTTTGGTGTACCAAGTCTAAAAAAAGAAAAACACAAATTCTTATATGAACTACAATGAAAATATCAATAGCACTTTACAAAAAAAATCTTTACTTCAGTTATCACACCTAATGCAGTCTGCACACATGACCACAGCACATTCCATACACACATCTCTCTTATACTGATAACACATGTATTTTGCTTTCCTAGCCTTTTTGTAGGACATACTTGACATCTCAGTGGTTCTTGCCATTTTGTCAGGAGGTTCTTATTTATATTATACAGTGTGTAGTTAACAAGAACATAAAATAGTAATAAAATAAAGTATGAAATTCTTAATATGTATTACGTATTTAGAATAAACATCAATACCTTCACATGAGCTGTGTACTTGCTTACAAAACCTAAAAGATAGCATCAAAAATAAAAACCTATGTGAACTACAATATAAACACAAACAAAATCTCCCACAGAAACACCTTTGCTTTAACTGTTACATCTAAGGCAGTCTTCACACATGACAACTGCACGTTCCAGGCACACATCTTGCTTACAATGACAGCACATGTGCTTAGCTTTTCTTTCCTGTGTGGAAGTCTTGTCACCTCTCTTCTCTTCCTGTTTTGTGAGGAGCTTCCTACAAAGTTGTACAACATGCACTTAGCAGGGAAATAAAATATCAATAAAATAAAATATCAAATATTGTTGGGAGCAGCTGAGCTAGTGACCATACAAGTTTGGAGACAAAACCATGGAGCACCCAAGGAATGCCCTGTGGGCATTGATTGCCCCAGGTGGACAGGTGTTTCAGCCCCCAAAACATGGGGCATAACAGGCAAGCTAGTTAAGTAAGGGGGTGTCACATGACAAATGTATAAATAAACACATTGCAGTGGTTGAGCAGTTCCTTTCCTCCCATCTGGAGAGAGGATTCCATCTAACCTCCACTTTCCATATATTATCTTCTATCTTTGTTAAACCATCCTCTTGCCGTCCTTCCCCCACTTTCCTCAGAACTTTTAGAGTCATGTGAACCATGGCATATTGGTGCCTGAACAAGGAAATCGGTTAAGAAGAAATAGTAGGCGAGGAGACACTTCTCATTGTGCTGCAAAATGGGGAGAAGTGCATTGAGAGTGTCAACATTAACCACAGAGGTGTATTATTATTGATATCATCAGGTGTAAAACTTGGGGCAAAGAGAAAAATTGGCTCATTAGGGCCAGAGAGAAAAATGGGCTCACAGAAAACAAAAGGGAGAGTGGTGTATTGATTTTGTCAGATGTTAAACGTGGGGCAAACAGTACTCAAAGAACATGTATATAGAAATGATGTATATAGAAATGTTTGTTGTATTCTTGATTCACATTGCTATTTTCTTCATCATCTGAAACAAGGAAGGCTGCATTTCCCGTATCAGTATCAGTTGATTCTTGCTCCATTTCACTGTCACAGAAACTTGGGGTCACATGGCAAATATCAGAGTCATCATCATCATCATCATCATCATCATACACACACACACTCTTCTGTTATAAAAGCATATACTTTACCATAATGGATCATCCTCATCATCCATGCGTGAGTAATCAAATGATTCAGTTTTGACCTCCTCCAAAACTTGCAAATCTGTTTTTGCAGGTGCCATTGTACTGAATTGAGCTACTTCTACCAGAAAAAAAATGTTAGAAACTTTTTACTTTGACAAATCCTAGACTGGTGTGGGTCTACTGGACCCTCTGTGATGCTCAGGTAAACACACAAAACTAGTTAGATGGAGCATAAGGTAGGTAAAAATCCCATTTTGCCACTTTTGCACATGTGCACACTCTTTGCCATTTGTCATGCCAACTGGGTAAACACATAGATTGCTTCCTGTATTCCTCTAGGAAAAGTACTTAGACATACAACCAGCTACTATAATGCTAAATACAAATTTACAGTAGAAAAGTAAGGTATGAGTCCACTGTGCCCTATCTTACATCCCTCGGGGTGTTGGTCCTGCTGGGTTTGATCTTGCTTTGCTCCCATTCCTTTCTATTCCCCTATTTCTCCCTTTTGTCATGGAAATGTTTAACCTGTGCCTTTATATGTCAGCAATGTTTAACTTTCTTGTTGTTTGTACAGGGTCTCACAGCTAAGAGTTTGCCTTAAATCTCAAAGGAGACTTCGGACTTGGATTTTTCAGCAATGCTGAAACTATTGAGACTGGCAATTCTTAGAGATA
>PVLD010025661.1:0-23375 GCA_004027595.1 Dinomys branickii
CAAAAACCACATAAACACGTGGAAATTAGACAACAACCTACTGAATAACCAATGGGTCACACAAGAAGTTAAAGAAGAAATTAAAAATTACCTACAAATAAATGAAAACGCAAGTACAACCTATCGGAATCTGTGGGATGCAATGAAAGCAGTCCTCAGAGGGAAATTTATAGCAATGAACTCATATACAAAGAAAACAGAAAGAGAGCAAATAAATAACCTAATGATACACCTCAAACTCTTAGAAAAAGAGCAAAAAGCCAAACCAAGAGCCCAAAGAAGGGAGGAGATTATAAAACTCAGGGCAGAAATTAATGCAATTGAGATGAAGAAAACTGTACAAAAAATTAGTGAATCAAAGAGTTGGTTCTTCGAAAGAATAAATAAAATTGATAAATCCCTAGCCAACCTTATAAAAAAAGAAGGGAAAGATCTCAAATTCATGCAATAAGGAATGAAAAGGATGAAGTCACTACAGATCCCACAGAAATCCAAAAGATCATTAATACCTTCTTTGAAAATCTGTATTCCCACAGGATGAAAATACAGAAGAAATGGACAGATACCTAGAAAGGTACAAATTACCAAAATTGAATCAGGAAGGCGTAAAAATCCTGAACAACCCAATATCAATTAATGAGATTGAAAACGTCATTAAAAACTTACCAACAAAGAAAAGCCCAGGCCCTGATGGATTCACAGCAGAATTCTATAAAACATTCAGAGAAGATCTAATGCCAACACTTCCTAAACTCTTCAATGAAATCGAAAAGGAAGCAATTCTCCCCAACACATTTCTGGAGGCAAGTATTATACTGATACCAAAACCAGAGAGAGACCCAACCAAGAAAGAGAGCTACAGGCCAATCTCGCTAGTGAACATAGATGCAAAGATACTCAACAAAATATTGCCAAATAGATTACAGCAAATCTTAAGGAAAATTATACACCATGACCAGGTAGGATTCATTCAAGGAATGCGGGGATGGTTCAATATTCGCAAATCAATAAATGTAATACACTATATTAATACAGTCAAAGACAAAAACCACATGATCATCTCAATAGATGCAGAAAAGGCTTTTGATAAAGTCCAACATACATTCATGTTAAAAACCTTAGTGAAAATAGGAATAGATGGCCTATACCTCAATCTGATCAAAGCCATCTACAACAAACCAACAGCCAACATCATACTAAATGGACATAAACTGAAAACTTTCACTTTAAAATCAGGAGCAAGACAAGGATGTCCATTGTCACCACTCCTATTCAACATAGTTCTGGAAGCATTAGCCAGAGCAATCAGACAAGGGAGAGAAATAAAAGGAATAAGGATAGGAAATGAAGAAATCAAACTATCACTATTTCAGATGACATGATACTATACATGGAGGACCCCAAAAACTCCACAAGAAAACTCCTGGAATTAATTGACAAATTCAGCAGCATAGCTGGATACAAAGTCAACACCCAAAAATCAATAGCATTCCTATACACGAACAACAAACAGACTGAGAGAGAAATTGAGGAGACCATACCTTTTACAATAGCAACCAATTAACTGAAATACTTAGGAATCAATCTAACAAAGAATGTGAAAGATTTATTCAGTGAAAACTACAGTACTCTGAAAAAGGAAATCGAAGAGGATTTCAATAAATGGAAAAACATCCCCTGCTCATGGTTAGGAAGAACCAACATTGCAAAAATGGCCATACTACCAAAACTTTTGTACCGATTCAATGCAATTCCCATTAAACTACCATTAGCATACCTCACAGATCTAGAGAAAATATGCCTCAAATTCATCTGGAACCAGAAGAGCCCCAGAATAGCAAAGCAATCCTGGGCAATAAGGACAAGTCAGGTGGAATCACAATCCCTGACCTGAAATTATACTACAAAGCTACTGTAATAAAATCAACCTGGTACTGCCTAAAAAACACACCTGAGGATCAATGGAACAGACTCGAAGATGCAACCACAATGAAAAACCCACTCAGCTACCTAATATTTGACAAAGGGGTCAACCAAACCCACTGGAAAAAAGAAGGCCTGTTTATAAATAGTGCTGGAAAAACTGGCTTGCCTCTTGCCAAAAACTGAAAATAGACCCCAGTCTATCACCATGCACCAAACTCAGGTCAAAATGGGTCACAGACCTCAACATTAAAAGAGAATCTTTAAATGTATTGGAAGAGAAAGTAGGTAAAAATCTTGAAGACATAGGAGTAGGCAGAGAGTTCATGAACAAAAATGAAATTGCAAGGGAAACACTTCAAAGAATCAATAATTGGGACCTCATCCTTCTGAAAAGTTTTCATACATGTAAAGAAATCACCAGCAAAGTAAAAAGAAAACCCACAAATTGGGAAAATATCCTAGCTGGCTGTCCCTCAGACAAAGGTCTTCTATCTAGAACATACAAAGAATTAAAAAACATGTACCTGTCCAAATTGAACAACACAATCCAGAAATGGGCATCTGAGATGAATACACACTTCTCAGATAAAGAAATACAAATGGCAATAAGTATATGAGAAAATGTTCCACATCTTTAGTCATTCGAGAAATGCAAATAAAAACAACGTGAAGATTTCATCTCATCCCAGTAAGACTGGCCAGTATGAAAAAATCATCCAATAACAAATGCTGGCGAGGCTGTGGAGAAATAGGGACTCTATTACACTGCTGGTGGGAATGCAGACTGGTGCAACCACTGTGGAGAGCCGTTTGGAGATTTCTCAGCAAACTAGGTCTAGAGGTTCCATTCAAACCAGCTATTCCTCTTCTGGGTATTTTCCCAGAAGTTCTGAAAACATCATATCACTCTGATATATGTGCACCCATGTTTATAGCAGCGCAATTTGTAATAGCTAAAATGTGGAAGCAACCCAAGTGTGCATCCATAGAAGACTGGTTTAAAAAAACTGTAGCATTTTTATATAATGGAATGTTATTCAGCTATAAAGAAAGACAGTTTTGGGGACTTTGTAGGCAAATGTTCAAAACTGGAGTCCATACTCATAAGTGAAATAAATCAGCAGTACATGAGCAGGCAATGTATGGTATCACTGGTGTAAGAACCTGAGGGTGGGAATAAAATCTAAGAGACATGAAGGAAATCTGTTCAAAAACAAAGAACCAATGGGACGAGGGAAAGGAGAAAAGAAAGAGGCAAAAATGTATGTACGTATATATGTATATACATATATGCAGAAGGGCTAGCATGGTTCTACTATTGTATTATATCACTTAATGCTAAGGAATAGTTGATGATGGGTTATTCGATCAATCTTGTATGCCTGTATGTGTTATCCTGAGCATACACTTTGAAGATATCAACAAGCGAAGCAGCAACTACTGTTGGTTTTCTGATGCTTTGTCTATAATTCAATTCTGATCTTACTGTTATTGTACTACTTTGTTCCTCTTTGTTAATGCTTTCCGGTTTCTTTTTTTTTTTTTTTCTGTTATTGAGATGATTAATTGTTTGACCAATTTCACATGTCTGTATCTGTGTTCATGAATATACACTTCGAAGATTTCAATAGGTAAAGCAACAACCATTGTTGAGTCCATGTCACATTGTCTGTAAATCAGTTTTGATTGTACTATTTCTCATGCTACTTTGTGTCTGTTTGTTAATATGTTTTTGTGCTTTTACTTTAAAAAAAATTGTTTTGTAGAGATATTATTTATTTATTTTCATGAACGTTTGGCTTCCAATTTCTCCTTTGATCTCAGATAATCGTTCTGAAGCCATCCCCCCCACCTTTTTATTACTTACGATTGTGGCAAGATGCACATAATGTCGAATTTACTTTCTAGGGGATGAGGGTTGGGGGTACAACGTGGTGGCGCTGTGTTTGCCTAGTGTACACGAGGCTCTGGGTCTGGTCCTCAGTACGAAAAAATAAATTTTTAAAAGCATTCTCACCCTTTCTAAGTGTTACGCTCATGAGTGTTAAGTAGATTCACATTGTTGTGCAAACAATCCCCAGAACCTTTTCCCTTTTACCAAACTGAAACTTTATAACTTTATACCTATTAAACAACTCCTCCTTTTTCTCTTCCTCCAGGCCCCAGCCACCACCATTCTATTTCCTGTTGCTATCAATTCAACTACACTCCATTTCTTGTATAAGCAGAATCATATAATATTTGTCTCATCACTGGCTTATTTCATTTAACATATGCCCTCAAGTTTTATCCATTTTGTAGTGTGTGATATAATTGTCTTTTTATTGGGTGAATAACATTCTATTACATGTATATACCATTTGGTTTATACCTTCTTCCATCAACAGAGACTTGGCTTGTTTCCACTTCTTGGCTTCTGTGAATAATGTTGCTATGAGTATGGGTGTACAAATATTTCTTCAAGACCTTGATTTCAATATGTTTGAGTATATACTAAGAAATGGCATTGCCACGAGATGAAAATTCTGTTTAAAAGTTTTGAGGAACCACTATACTTTATTCCACAGTGGCCATCCCATAATTTTCACCAACATTGCACAAGAGTTCAAATTCATCTACATCCTTCTCAACTCTTATTTTCTGTTTTATAGTAACCATTCTAATAGATGTGAGATGCTATCTCAGTTTGGTTTGGTTTTGACTTACATTTTCTTAATGATTAACAGTAGTGAGCATGTTTTCATGTACATATTTTCCATTTGAATATTATCTTCAGATAAATGTTCATTCAAGTCCTTTGGTCATTGGGTTGTTTGTTTTTGTTGTTGTAGAGCTCTAGAAGTTACTTATAAGTTCTGGATAGTAACTGCTTACCAGATACATGGTTTATAGATAACTTTTCCTGTTACATAGCTTGGTTTTATTCTGTTGTGGGCTTTGGTGCAGAAAATTGTACAATTTTGATGTACTCCAATTCATCCAGTTTTGCTTTTCTTGCCTGCATTTTTGATGTCATAGTCAAGAAACTGCCAAATCTAATGCTTCTCTGAAAAATTTTATTTTCTTTCATTGTTGATACTTTTGCTGAGTATAGAAATGTAGATTGACGTGCTTTTAAAAAAAATCACTGCACTTTCGTCTGCTTTGCATAGGGAGCCTGTGCATTTTCTTTCTCTGTATGTAATGTTTCCTCCACTAGCTGCTTTTAAGACTCTCCTCTTTATACTTGGTGCTCAAACGTGTGATGATGCTGATTCATAGCGTGATTTGCTGCACGCTGATTCTTCCTGAGCTTTTGAAATGCTTCTTGGATTTATGGATTTATCATTTCATTAATTGTGGACATATTTTGGCTAATATTTTGAAATATTTCTTGTTTTGCCTCCTCATTCTTTCTTTCTCTGACTTAAAGTACGTAATTTACAAGGAACAGAGATTTACTTTAGCTCAAGCCCATGAGAATGGTGCCAGCATTCAATGGGGCCTCAGGTTGCTTCATATCATGCTGAGAAGCAGAAAAGCTAGCAGATACATAAAAACGAAGACAAAACACGAAGACTGAACTTGCTTTCTAACAGTCTGCTCCTGGGATAACTGACTCACTCCTGTAAGCGCCCATCATTTCCTTGAGGAAGCCATTGATCCCTTGCTGACCTAATCACCTCTAAAGGCCTCTCAACACTACTATGGTAGGGGCCAAATTTCAACATGGGTTTTGGAGGGGACAAATTACATCCAGTTACATCCAACCCATGGCAACATCCACTGAGATATTGCAAATACATAATTGAAAAGGTGAGTTTGGGGCTTGGGGGAGAGGTCAGAACTTGAGAAATTCTCAAGGTGCAAGGAACAAATGAGAATCATAATATGGAGACAATATCTACAGCCAGAAGCCAGCGCAGGGAGTGAATGTAGCTGGAAAAGAGAAGCCCCATCCCGGGACTGTCCTCTGCTTACGAGACGGGAAGATAGGAGGAACCAGGAAAGAATTCAGAAAGGGAATGGCTGGTGAAATAGGAGAGAACCAGGATAGAGTGGTGCGCTAGATTGCTGACATTCACACCCATCCCCAAATGACTCCGCTGTCTGATATCATTTGTTTTTAGTGCTGGGGAGTAAACCCAGGGATTTATACGTGCAAAGCACAAGATGTAGCACTGGGTGACACCCTTCGACCTCTTGTCATCTATTTAAACATTGCAAAGACTGCCTTTCATGTCTGATTCCCTCTCCTAGACCATGGACTACTTTGTACCTGCAGGTCTAATGCAGATTCTGGCATCCTCTCTCTCTGTGCAGTTGCCCCATCTCTGGTATTCTCTTGGATAAATTCACATATATTTTGTCCGATTTTCTAGGGGCTTAATGGTGTCAGGTAAGTCTACATTCAGTTATAGCATCCCAGAGAGAAGTGAAAGTTCTCATCTGAACTTTTATGTGAACATTTTTTTTTCTTTTTAGGGATAAAATGCTTGCATTCCTTCCTTTTAGCTAAATTCTGCTTGTCTTTTCAAACTATTATGTAGAATGGTGTTGGGTTAATGGCAGACATGAGAAGGTAGAGTGACTTCTGATAATCCCCCTCTTCCTACACAAGTACAGCATCCCCCACACTATAAATATCTTTGACCAAGTGTTATCTGTTACAATGGATTCGTCTATGCTGACACATTATTATTACCTGAAGCCTATAGTTACATTACGGTTTACCTTTGGTGCGCATTCTACCGGTTTGGGCAAATATGTAATGACATGTACCTACTATCACAGTAGTATTTCCTCCTACTATAAAAACCCAGTCTGTCTCTCTCTTTCTTCTAACTCTGGAAACCGTGAATCTTCTTTTTGTCTTGATAGTTTTTCTTTTTCCAGAATTCTATACAGTTGGAAACATAGAGTATATAACATTTTCACCTAGCAATATGCATTCAAGTTTCCTCCATAGTTTGGATGTCTCAATAGCTCATTTTCTTTTTCAGCATTGAATATAATTCTATTATTTAGATGTACCAGTTTATTTATCCATATGTCTATTGAAAGATATCTTGATTGCCTTTAACTTTTGGCAACTAAAAGTAAAACTGCTGTAAACATCTGCATACAGGTTTTTGCACAGACAAAAGTTGGCGATCCTGTGGATAAACACCAAGAGTCATAATTACTGGCCTGTGTGGTGAAGGTATATTTAGTTGGTTCTGTAAGGAACTGTCAAACTGTCTGCTACAGTGGCACTCCCACCATTCACAGTCCCACCAGCAGTGAATGAGAGTTCCTGGCTGGACTGTCAGTCCTGCCAAAGCGGATGAGGGCAGAATTGGCCTTTATGGCCAAGGGGAACCGAAGTGGAACAGGTAAGGGAAGGAAAGAAATACTGAGAGTTAAAGTTTTCCCACAAGAGGGGCTGGCTGCATTGTGACTTACCAGTTTAGTGGTCACATATGTCTAATTCTATCTAAACGCTCTATACAATTGTACCCCCAGGGGGTGGAACATCTATCTGCCCTGTCTCCCCTTTGCGGCACCCCTGTTCTCCCTCAGTGGGTCCTCCCCTCTGCCTCTGTGCCGTGAAGGACACTGTGCGTACTGGATCTTGTGGATTCCTGCCTTGGTTTGCTTCTATTTCACACGTTGCTTTGCAAGCTGCTTCCTGAGAAAGGGCACATGTCAAGTAAGATTTTGGAAACCATGTTTTCTGCGATTATCTTTATTCCATGCTGGATTAATACTTTAAATGTAAGTTCTAGGCTGAAATAATTCTCCTTCTGACTTGGGAAGATACTGTTCTGCTGCATTCTAGCTGCCAGCAGAGCTAATTCTAGACAGATTACATGTGACCTAATTTTTCCTCCTCTATATAGGATTTTGACAGTTTTCCTTTATTACTGGTGTTCTAAAAGCTAAAATAAACTGATGTGCATGGGTATAACGTCTTTTTAAAAACTGCTGGACACAAGCTGCAACTTTTTATTCTGGAAACTTCTTCATTTGGAATAATTTAAACATAATAATAAAAATAATTTTCTTCCCTCTCCTTTTTTGTTCTTCTTTCTTGATATTTCATTGTACAGCTTCCTGGACTGATCTTAGCTCCTTGCTTCTATGTATTTTTTTTTTTTTTATTTCTTTGTCTTTTTGTTCTGTTTTCTTGACATTTCCTCAACTTTCTCTTTCAACTGCTCTGTTGATTTTCTTCTATTTCAGTTACTATATATGTATATTTAAAATTTTTCAAGACCTTTTTATTATTCTCTGAATGTTCCTTTTTATAGCAATCTATTTTTGCCTGCCCTTGTATCTTGAATACAATCTGCCCACATTTCTCTGGGAATATTAGTTTCTAAAAAAATTTCTCCTCTTGTCTCCATTTTTTTCCTGATTGATTAGGTCTCCTTTTTTTATCCCAGCAGATTTCCTGAAAGGCCTTGACATGCTTCGCTGTCTCTTCCTAGTTTGAAGCCAGGCACCCTGGAGATCTCCACTGTTGGTGGTGTTTGTCAGTATCTGTTCTCTTGGGACAGTCCATTTTTCCAGAAAATATTCTACCAATTTACTGTCTGGAATCTGTTCACCTAGGATTATAACTTGGTGCTAAACAATGAAAGGAAGCTGGGAATCTCACCTTCATCAAATCCTGATTTAATTACGCATCTGTCCTCCACTCCTTTGTTGGCTTGGTTTCCCTGCATATGGAATCACTGTGGCTTTGTTTCACTACAGAATCAACTATCTCATACTGCATGGAGGAAGGGCTGTTGCTTGGCACTGTAAGAGGTGGGAGAGTATTAGGGGACCTAGACTGTTCACTTTCATTCAGACTGCCTTTTTCACCCTGAAACCCCATCCCACCTTCTGTAGTTCCTGGTACTGTAGAATATGAGAGATTTCCAATGCTCTGCATCTGGATTTGACACTGACATCTTCCTCTTCATGTACTTGGTATTCAGCTTTTGTGAATCTGTTGATGCTGTCGTTTCTTATCATTCATCACTTGGTGCCATCTCTTGTCTTCTGTTCTCTTTGTCCTTGTGAGTTTATAGCCTTTTTAATCCTCTGTTCTTATTTTAATAGAGTGTGGTGGATTGACAGCTAGTGGTCAGCTTGAACACCCAGCTCAGCTTAACCACCGTGGTGCTGGGTGTGGGAGGCCACCTGAGGACTGTTGCCATCAGTGTAAGAGGCAGAACTGGAGAAGGAGGAAGGCTGTTCGGAGCTGGTGGAAGCTGAGAGAAGCTGTAAGGAGCTGTTGGTTTTCCTGGAGGAACTTGTAACGCTGGCTTTCCTGATGAACTTGGCTGTTTTCATCCTCCAAGGAGCTCAGGACCTTGTTGTCACTGAGAATGGTTTTGGTTCACTTTGCGGGAGCTCGGGTCCTCACTTTGAGCATCACTTCCTGGCTCCAAAGGGGGAGATGGTGCACTGCTCAGTCTCCTGGAGAAGCTTGTTGCATTGGCTTCCCTGAAGAGACTTCAGCTGTCCTGATTATCAGAGGGGCTCGGGACTTCACTGTTGCTGAGGATGGCTGTAGTACTTTTTAAGGGAGCCCTGGTTCTTACTTTGAGCATCACTTTCTGGTTCCAGTGTAGATCCCTCAACCTGCTAGCACAGATCCTTCATCCCACTGGCACAGACTTTCTGGCTTCTACCACTGATCTTTGGGCCTTCCCAGAACAGATCCATGAAACAGGCCTGCATGAGATGTTGTCACGGGCTCTCGGCCTCCAGCTGGACTCATAGGGCCACTGTTATGGGCTGTAGGTCTTCAGCTGAGCTCATGCAGGACATTACCATAGGATGCAGGCCCTCAGCTGGATTCTTTGGTCTTTAGTATGTGGAAAGATTTCCTACACTCTTTGTATATGATATTTTGGGTAACTATTATAAAATAATCTTATAAAATATGTGTCCTGTATTATATTGTTCCCCTTAGAAAAAAAACAAACCCAAACCATGACAAGGTGAAGAGATACACTTATATGTTCTAATAGCCATGTTTAACTGAGAGCACATCTGTTTCTATATTTTTATTTGTCAAGTTTTCTCCCCTTCTTACCTACTCTATGTGCAAAGGTAACCATTCTGACCACAGTTCAAGTTTCCAGTTTTAGGTGCAGACCCCAGTCTCAGCTCTTGGTTCTTATAGGAGCCCAGCACCACTCCTTCATGTTGCTCCTTTCAGTAGTAATGTTTGCTTCCTGTTTTTCTTCTGGATTAAAGTCCCAACAGCTGTGTTCCACTTCTGGCCCTATTGCCTAGTTGCCCATGCAATTTTAGTTTCTATTTTGTTTTTGTAGGGATTTTAATATTGGTATTTGAAACACACACACACACACACACACACACACACACACACATACGAGTTCCCTCCTGAATTTAGAGTTTACAGGAAGGGAGTCTCTCAAGACAGCGATATCACTATTTGAATCAGAAACCCTTTCTGAGACATGTAGACTGGAAGTCCTAAACTTGTTGAATTACACTGCAATCTTCAGTTCTTTTTGTTGCAAATATTTTTCTAATTTCCAAACCCTGTAATTTTGTTGTTACTAATTTGTTGCATTTGACACTTCCTACTGCACCCTTATGAAGCTCTCTTTAGCTCTCTGTGTGCTGTTTTCACAGTGTTCCTGACATATCTCTGACCCAGCTTCCTGTGGCTCACTTGGGACTCTGCCTTTCTCCATCTGCTGCTCAACTGTTCATGCTTTCCAGGTTTCAACCTCTGCAGTTCTCACTGTACGCACTTGCTGTGGTTGGTCTCACCCCAATTATCATATTAATTACTAATTCCCTATGCTAATCAGAAAAAAATCTCTATCTGTAACCCAGAACTCCCCCTACATCTCACCTCTAAAACAAACTCTGCTGGATGCCTCTACCTGGAAGGCCTGTTATTATCCCAGATGCCCAAGGAGTTGCAATCCTATCTCACTCCCTTGCTGTTCACTGTTTGGATTTACTGTTTCAACTGATGACATCAGCATTTATCTGTTCAACGAAGCTGAAACCCAGGACATCCTTGCATCCTCTTCTCTTCTCATACTAGTTATGTTTCTCAGTTGCTAAGGAACAGAAGCAATTAGTCATGTAATTGACACTTGGGGCAGAAGGAAGGGCTAGGATCTAATGGGAATGAGTTGGATCTCGTAAGAAGCACAACTGGACCCAGAGCAGGTCTAGAAACCTCAGGATCCCAGTTTGTGGGGATTTGGCCATTAATGTGACTCCAGAGTTTCTACTGCATTCATCTATGACATTTAACTTGTTTTTGCCTCTACCCTGTATATTCTCTCTAGACCACAGCTTATCCTCACACCTCTCGCTTGCTGTGACCTCCCATGTTTCTAGCTGTAGTTTCTCTTTCTTGCGGCTTCACCTTGATGTCCTGTGGGCCTCTGCTCCTGTTCCTCACAACCTGTTTTTTCCTGTGCTCATTGTTTTGGGTTCCCAGGAACTGGGCCACCTTGGAGGGCACCTATCAATCTGTGTCAGTGAATCCCTTTTACCAGGTGCCCACCCCACTGCAAGCACCAGGAACAGCAGCCGTGGGTGAATGTATTGTGAAGTGTGATCTCTTTCGCTCTATGAGTGGCATGGACAGGACCTGCATCTTTGATAGGAGATGCCGGGGCAGCTGAAGCTGTGACTGACATGGTGTGTTTCTTGTTCTAGCAAGACTTATCTTCTAAACAGTTTTCCAAACCTATGTCCTTCTTTCTATTCCTAATTTCAGTGTTTTGGCTCAAGTCCTTTTCATTCATGCACCCTGTGTGAGAGCCTGGTGCTGTCCCTCCATGTCACCTTATTCTTTAAAATTTATCTTCTGCATAAGCAACAGAACACTCAACTCAAGGCAATTTCTCTACTTAAAGCCTTCAGTCTCTCCTTCCCTTGTTGTCCTGAGGAACAATTTCAAGTTTCTTTAGCTTGGCTTTCCCTCTCTGTGATCTTACAGCAACTTAATTCTGTTTTATCTGTCTGTTCTCCATCCTGTCTTCTTCTTCCTCCTCGTTCCTTAACGGATGGTATTGTAAGTAGTTTGAAACACCTCTGTATTTAATGAATAAAATTTGTGACTATTTTTAACTAAAATGTCAGATGAATTCTCCTTTCATTTGTCCTTTAAAGGTAATGTAGAAAATCTAACCGCATTCTGTTGTTTTCTATTTCTATGTGATTATTTTTCCTCTTGGAGGGTCACTGCTGTATCAACCATATCATAAACGATTGCAAAAGCCTCCCAATCATCAGCTGGAACTCAGTCTCATCCAGATCTAATCCATCCTCTACATTTATTTTTCTAACGCGTATCTGATTGTGCCCTTCTCCTGTTTCATAATCCAAGCTATCTTTCAAGCTTTTTTCCCACTTCACCCTCCCACTCCTATCAGACATCTCCTGGGTCCTTCCCCCCCGGGTCTCCCTGTGAAGTTCCTTACCCACAATCCCCCAGACCCAGTGATGGGCTCCTGTGTATAGGCTGTTACTATTGCTCTGCTTATTCTCCTGCAGAGCACCACACTAATTTAGGTGTTGGTTTTAATGTTTGTCTATCCATGGACGCAAACTAATTATTTGGAAGTGAAAAATTCTGTTGACATGCTGTCTTCTGGGCACCAAGCTATTTATTTAGCTGTCAGAATGCCAGGCCCAAGTCACCAGCCACTATGGCATGTAACCATTTGTGACAGGGTTGTGTTACATTTGTTTGCACTTGGTCTTCCTAGCTTGTGTATCTCTACTCCAGGGAGTGCAGATCTGTGTTTTTCCTGTGGTGGCCAATAAAAGTATGTGGATACCACAGGAACAGATTCTTTTCTCCAAAATCTTTGGGCTAGGAGTTAACAGAGAAGGCAAAATCAAAATAATTTGTGTGAATTTGTTTTTCTGAGTCTACATTTATTTTACATCTTTATCTAAATGAGTAAACTGAGGGCAGTCAGCATGGAACTTAAAGTGCGTAATTGGGATTGGTGTTACTTGGTGGTTGGTGGTAATGGTGCATGAGATGGTACGTAGGAGATGACTTAAATTCAAGGACTTTTGGTTCAGATCAGGCCAATCAATCCCTCCCTGGCAGGCCATTTAGATTTTTTAAAATTGAGGTACAATAAACTGTATTTACTTATGTTGTATAATTGGTAAGTTTTTACATATGTATCGTTATCATTAGTTGTAGTATGTCAACTTGACTTGAGTAAGAACCTCCTAGAAGGTTAGTAAGGTCTGGATGTGTCTGTGGATGACTGACATGCAGTCTGCAAACGAAGAAGAGAAGACACTCTGGATGTGCCTGGCACCAAACAATAGGCTTATGGCCTAGATGGAATTAAAAGGGAAAGGAAGAGGAAGTCTGCCCATTTTCTTTCTCAGAGGAGCCCTAGTCTTTGCCATTGCCTTTAGATGTTCATCTCTAGTTCCCTTAGGAGTCCAGTAAAAACTCTTCAGCCTTCTAATCCAGACCCTTAGGCTTTCTGCCATAGACTCACACCAGACTCTGCAATGTGTTTTCAGGCTTTTGATCTTCAATAACTGGATCCTCCAGCCCTGCACTATGTAGATGATCATTTTGCATTTTTCCACCTCTGATTCAGCAGATGGCCTTTGAGACTTTTCTACTTGTAATTCAGTACATCTACCTTGTAAACTTTTTGTGTAAACATACTTATATTTTGTATTAAATCTGGTCCTCTGGTGGATCCTAATACATCCGTATGTCTGTGAAATGATCATCACAGTCAAGACATATCCATGACCATCCCCACTCCCAAAATTTCATCATGTTCCTTTATAATGCTAACCACCTGTCCTTCCTGTCTGCCATACTTTCTCCTAGATAACAAACTTTCAGCTTCTTGTCACTGTATATTATTTACATTCTCTTGAGATTCATACAAAGGGGCTAATATAGAACATAGTCCTCTGGAGGGGAGGGTCTGGCCCCCTTCACTCTGTATAACTATTCCAAAATTCACTCATGTTGTTGATGTACCCATAGTCTATTTTTTATTGCTGAGTCCATTGTGTGATCATATCACAATTCATTTATTTTTTATTTATTTATTTATTTATTTGCGGTACTGGGGATCTAACTCAGGACCCTGCGCTTGCTAGGCAAGCGCTTATTCCACTGAGCTGTATCCCCAGCCCCTACCACAATTCATTTAGCCATTCACATAGCGATGGACGCTTGGGATCTTTGCAGTTTTTGATCATTCAGGTACAGTTCCTGTTAATATTTGTGCACAACTTCTCTGCTCCTTATTTTCACTTCTCTTGTGTAAATATCTAGGAGTGAAACGGTTGGGTCATGTAGTAGGTGTAAATTTAAGACTTCGCATTCCCATTAGAACTATGTACAAGTTGCATTTGCTTTATATCCTCACAATACTTAGCACAGTCTTTTTTATTTCAGTCATGCTAATAGGTAAGTAGTGAGCCATTTGTATTTGAGATTGAAGGGACATTTTGGGTTCCATTCCAGGCCTACTAAATCATAGTGACTTTTGAGGAGGTGGGGGTTATTTTTAGAAAGAGAGTTGATCAATGGTCAGCCAGGCTTGGGTAAGCCACAGTGACGTTCACTTCCTTGAAGTAGTTTAGACAGGGCTGTGACAGAAGTGGTGCTGAAAGGCGGAGGAGGCAGGGAATGGACTCAGAGACAGGTTGAAGTGTGTCTCATTTCTTCAGGGTGAAGTGTGTCTCATTAGCCAAATTGGATCAGTCATCATCTACCAGATCATAGCTTGTCAGTTCAAAAATGCCCCTAATTAGAGAAAAAAACCTTGATTTACCTCCTCTGGGTTATCTGCTCTCAAGTCATTGCTGGGTGACGCACACAGCTTAGTGGGACCAGCAGCAGAGCTTGAGGATGAGTCAGGGTGGTAGTGCAAGTCTCTGGCCCACTGTGAGACACAACCCAGCCCTCTCCCTTCCCAAAAGACAGAGAAAAGTAGACAAGAGACAATGGAAAGTACACGGCCAACCTCAAACACAAGATACAACCTTTGTGGTTAGAAAAGGTGTATAAACATACACAAAACAACCCCAGGGCCCCTACTACTGGCTCAGTGGCCTCCAGGACCTCTCAGGCAGCTAGGAGTTCATGTCTTGTGGAGTAGAGGGCTATAAAGTGCTCCAACCCAAGAGAGGGGCTAGAGTTTGATATGATGCTTGTAAAGGTCCTGGGATAGGATTTTCCTGTCAAGGAAAGGGGCTGGATTATTGGGATTTGAGCTATAACGCACCAAGCACTTGTTGCCATGTGTCATGTGCTATTCTAAGCTTCTCGACCGGGATTAACCTAGCTAAGTCTTATACATCTAAGTGGCTGATTCAAGTACTATCCTCATTTTAGAGGTAAGACAAAGAAAGACTGTTCTGTTTCTTGTCTCATATCACTCAGCTAGTAAAGCAAAGAGGTAGGGTTGACACTGGGGAGCGAGCCTCCCATTCTGTATGCTTAAGCATCACCCAGCTCCTCAGGGTCAGTTTCAGACCTAGGAAAGTTGATGGAAGTACACATGTTCTTTTTTGTTGTTGTTGTTTTGTTTTTATTTTACATTCTCTTTCAAATCGTCATTCTTTTTTTTTTAAAGTAAAAGAACAAAAACACCAACAAACATACACACAGTAGCACAAGAACAGTACAAAAACCAAACTACAGACAAGGTGGCGGGGATCAACAATGGTTGTTGTATTACACATTGACAGCTTCAAAGTATATACTCAGGACAATACAAATAGACATACAAGATTGATCAAACAACTAATCATCAATTGTTACCCACATCAAAATGACATGAGACAATAGTGCAACCATGTCAGCCATCCCGCACATACATGCATACCTACACAGCCATCCCCCTCTTCCTCTTCTCCTTCCCTTTATCCCAACCGCTCTCTACCTTTGAGCAGTCTTCCTTCATACCTCCTGATCTACATTCTCACCTCCAGGTTTCTACACTAATGATACTATATGCTGTTTGCACATGCACATCCGATTTACCTCACTTATGAGTATGGTCTCTAATTGTGACCATTTGCCTATAAAAGCCCCCGGATTGTCCCTCTTTACAGCTGAATAATATTCCATTGTGTAAAAATGCCACAGTTTTTAAATCCAGTCTTCTGTGGATGGACATTTGGGTTGCTTCCACAGTTTAGCTATTACAAATTGTCCTGCTATAAATGGGTGCACATGTATCACGGTGATACGATGTTTTTAGATCTTCTGGGAGAATACCCAGAAGGGGAATAGCTGGGTTGAATGGGACCTCTAGACCTACTTTGCTGAGGAATCTCCAAACCGATCTCCACAGTGATTTCACCAGTCTGCATTCCCACTAGCAGTGCAGCAGAGTTCCTATTTCTCCACAGCCTCGCCAGCATTTGTTACTGGATGATTTCTTGATGCTGGCCAATCTTACTGGGGTGAGATGAAATCTCAATGTTGTTTTTATTTGCATTTCTCAAATGACTAAAGATGTAGAACATTTTCTCATATATTTATTTGCCATTTGTATTTCTTTATCTGAGAAATGTGTATTCATCTCAGATGCCCATTTCTGGATTGGGTCTTTGAATTTGGAGAGGTACATGTTTTTTAATTCTTTGTATATTCTAGATAGAAGGCCTTTGTCCGAGGGACAGCCAGTTAGGATTTTTTCCCAATTTGTGCGTTTTATTTTTACTCTGCTGGTGATTTCTTTAGATGTGCAAAAACTTTTCAGTAAGATGAGGTCCCAGTTATTGATTCTTTGGTGTTTCCCTTGCAGTTTGATTTTTGTTCATGAACTCTCTGCCTACTCCTATGTCTTCAAGGTTTTTACCTACTTTCTCTTCCAATAGGTTTAGTGTTTCTGTTTTAATATTGAGATCTGTGACCAATTTTGACTTGAGTTTGGTGCATGGTGATAGACTTGGGTCTATTTTCAGTCTTTGGCAAGTGGCAAGCCAATTTTTCCAGCACCATTTATTGAAGAGGTTATCTTTCTTCCAGTGAGCTTGTTTGGCCTTTTTGTCAAATATTAGGTGGCTGAGTGTGTTTGTGGTTGTGGCTGTATCTTCCAGTCTGTTCCATTGATCCTCAGGTCTGTTTTTGAGCCAGTACCAGGTTGATTTTATTACAGTAGCTTTGTAGTATAATGTCAGGTCAGGGATTGTGATTCCACCTGACTTGTCCTTGGGGCCCAGAATTGCTTTTGTTATTCTGGGTCTCTTCTGGTTCCAGATGAATTTAAGGCATGTTTTATCTAGATCTGTGAGGTATGCTGATGGTAGTTTAATGGGAATTGCATTGAATCTGTACAACAATTTTGGTAGTATGTCCATTTTCACAATGTTGGTTCTTCCTAACCATGAGCAGCTAATGTTTTTCCATTTAATGAAATCCTCTTCAATCTCTTTTTTCAGAGGACTATAGTTTTTCATTAAATAGATCTTTTACCTCCTTTGTTAGATTGAGTCCTAAATATTTCATTTTCTTGGATGCTATTGTAAAAGGTATGGTTTCCTTAATTTCTCTCTCAGTCTGTTTGTTGTTCGTGTACAGGAATGCTATTGATTTTTGGGTGTTGACTTTGTATCCAGCTACGCTGCTGAATTTGTCAATTAATTGAAGGAGTCTTCTTGTGGAGTTTTTGGGATCTTCCATGTAAAGTATCATGTCATCTTCAAATAGTGATAGTTTTAGGAAGTACATATGTTCTTGAAGTTAAACTCTGTACACAACCATATACTGGGGCAGTGACCAGACCTATGATTAATTGTCACTGCAAGTCAGAGATCATTGCTGGGTGGGTTCTGTCCTGGGGACTGCAGAGAGTGGTTCAAAGCAATCAAAACAGCAAAAGTGGAAGCGAGAGAGTAAGAAAGCATGAAAGAGCCAGCAAGAAAGAGAGAGGGAGGGAGTGAGGGAGGAAGAGAGAGGGAGGGAGGGAGGGAGGGAGTGAGGGAGGAAGATGAAGAGGAGAGGAGAAAGCCTCCCCGACAATGACTATGTAGCAGATCATGTCTTTACAAATAATGACAATTTCATTTCTTCTTTTCCTCTTCCTATTATCTCTTTTTCTTGCCTAATTGCTCTGGTTAATGTTTTGAGTATTATATCAAACAGGAGTAGTGATAGTGGAAATCTTTGTCTTATTCCTGATTTTAGAGGGCAAGCTTTCAGCTTCTTATTTAGTATGACGTTGGCCATTAGTTTGTCACAGATGGATTTTATCAGATTGAGGTAAGGTTTTTCTATGCCTATTATCTTTGAGGTTTTTAATCCTAATTGGGTGTTGGATTTCGTAAAAGCCTTTTCTGCATTTATTAATATGATCCTGTGATTGTGTACTTGCTTCTGTTTATGTGTGCACTACACTTATAATTTGTGTGTTGCACCACCATTACTAATGATAAATGATCTGAATTTTGATGGTGTTCATTTTTATTTTTATTTTTAAATTTCTAATTGCATTTCTGTATTTTCTCACCTGCTTTGGGTTAGTTTGGCTAAAGGTTTATCTATTTTGTTCATTCTTTCAAAAAACAAGCTCTTCAATTCATTGGTTCTTTGTAATATTTTTATTATTATTTTAAAAAATACATTTTCTTTTAATTTATAAGAGGAGGTTTTCTAGTAAAAAGCAAATCACATTTAATCATTTTGGGCATAATTAGCATTTTATATTAAGTAGAGTTACCCAGTATGTTTAATGTAATGCCATATATATATGTATTTTTTGTTTTAAATTGACTTATTAATTTTAGTTCATGTAGATTTAATATTAAAGGTCTACCAAGTCCATTTCTTCACAAGTTTGGTTTAGTTCTGTTGTTTCTTTGCTGATCTTTTGGCTAGTTGACCTATCTCTTTGTGACAAGGGGGTGTTAAAGTACCAATTCAATTGTGTTATTGCTTACTTGATTTTTCATGTCTGTTAAAATTTGTCTTGTATAGTTAGGTACTCCTACATTTGGTGCATATATATTTATGATTGCTATCTCTTCCTCGTCCAGTTTTCCCCTAACAAGTATGTAGTGACCTTCTTTATCTCTTGATCATTCTTGGTATGAAGTTCACATTTTCTGCAAACAGAATAGCTACCCCTGCTTTTGTATGGATTCCTCTCACATGGAGTATTGTTTTCTATCCTTTGACCTTCAGTCTGTGAATTTCCTTATTAGTTAAGTGTGTTTCTTATATACAGCATATTGTTGGATTTTGTTTCTTGATCTACTCTGCCAGTCTGCTTCTTTTGATTGGTGAATTAAGGCCATTTATATTGATGGTTATAACTGATATGTATTGGTTTATCTTTGTCATGTTATTTTCCTGCTCTTGGTTCCTTACTTTTCTCCCTGTCTAATTGCTTGTTCTGCTTGGTGGTTCCTTTCTGTTGTTCTTGAAGTTGTGGTCATTTTTATTTCTTTCTAGAATATTTTTCAATACCCTTTGTAGAGTTAGTTTATCAGTCATAAATTTCTTGAGTTGTTCTTTGTTGTGGAAGTATATTATTTCTCCATTAATTTTGAAAGATAGTTTTGCAGGGTACATCAATCTGGTTTGGAAGTTGTTTTCTTTCAGGACCTGAAATACTTCACTCCAAGCTCTTATTGACTTGATGGTTTGTGTTGAGAAGTCTGCTGTGATTCTGATAGGCTATCCTTTATAGATGATCTGTTTCTTTTCTCTCACAGCTTTTAATAATCTGTTCTTTTACTGAATTTCTGGAATCTTGATTATTATGTGTCTGGGTGTAGATTCATTTTGGCTATGGCTAATTGGAGTTCTACGTGCCTCACTTAACTATGTCAAATTCTTTTCTGATACCTGGGAAATATTCTGCTACTACTTCTGCATGGCTTAGTTTATGTTATTTGTGTTGACTCCTGCTCTTTTATTGACACCTATCAGTTTTATATTTCTTTTGCATCATCTTGCAACTGTTGAATTGTTATTTCCTGGTTCCTTGCTATTTTAAGAGGTTTTTCTTTTCTTGATCATTAGCTACAATGCTGTCTTCAAGATCTGAAAGTTTATCTTCAGTTTCATTCAAGTGGTTTTACCAGCTTTCAATGGAATTTTTAATTTCAAACAGTTATCTGTTTGAATCTGTTTCATGCATTCTAGTTCTCTCCTGTATTGTTCATTCAAGGTTTCCATCATTTTTCTATACTTCTCTATTTTTTAATCTATGTCTTTTTTAGATATACTGAGCAATTCTTTCATTATTGTTGTCATTTCATTTTTACCTGAGAGATTATTTCTGATATGATTTCTTCCACAGTCTGATGGAGTTGTCTCTTTACTACAGTTGCCATCATTTCAGAAATTTCAGGTGTATGATTTCCAAGGTGTTCTATGTTGGTGTCTCCTATACTTGTTTTGGATTGGCTGGAGGTCTGAGATTGCATTTTTCTGCTTTGTTTTGTCATTTTTGAAGCTCTTGAAGCTTACTAGGGATCAGTGTCACTCACATGGTAGTCTATATTGTGTTTTAAATCTCAACTTTGTTAATTTCTTTTCTTATCTTTATGATTTCCCTATTTAAGTACGACATGATTCTTTATATAGAAGACCCAAAAATTCTATCAAAAGACTTCTAGAATTAATAACCAAATTCAGTGCTGCAGCACAATAGAAAATCAATCCACAAAAATTCCTGTATACCGAGAAAGCCGAGGAGGCGGAAAAGTGCCAGGGAGTGCCAGGATCTCCTGCCAGCACGGATCTCAGAACGGGAGAGCATAGTGAACACCACAGCAGGATTTCGGAGTCGGGAAGAAGCTCAATCCAGGGAGATACATCTGAACGGCATTCCTGTCTGCACAATCCCAGGGTGAGTGGATTGGGCGCCCTGACCAGTTTTTTCTGAGTTGGGAAGAAGCTCCGCCCAGCGAGGGACATCCGAGGAGCTTTACAGACTGCAGGATCCCCGGGTTGAAAGAGCTGGCTGGGGGCCCCGACGGGATTTGTGAGGGGGGGAGGAGCTCCACCCAGGGAGGAACACCTGAGTGGCCCCCTGCCTGTAAGGTCCCTGGGGTGGTGAGCTGTTTATGCACCCCAGCCAGGTCTCGGGGTAGGGAGTAGAAGCGGAAATCTCAGCAGATAGCTTAAGGGACATTCTCCCAAAGAGAAGGAATCATTGGAGCAAACTCTACAGCAGACCTTTGCCTGCTGAACTGCCTGGGGAATTTATAGCTCCACAGTTTGAATCTGATACCCAAAAATTGGAAAACAGAGGAACAAAACGCAGTCTCAAAACTCAACCCCACCCAGAACAAGTTCTGAATGGAAGGATACAGGGGAACCAGGAAGCCTCATAACTTCAAGTTATGAAATGATTGCATCCGAAATGAAACAACTCCAACAGGCCATGAAAGAGCTTAAAGCAGAAATAACCCACATACCCACAATGATTTCTCAGACAAAAAACAAGCTGAAAACAATGATGGAAGAAATGTTCCGTACACATAGGGAAGAAATAGACAAAAGGCTAGAGGAAAATAGGAAACAAGTGGAAACGTTACAAGAGCAACTTAGGAATGAATTACCAAGAATGAAACAGGTCCAAAGAGAATGCCAGGATTTGAAAACTTACACTGAAAGCATGCAAAACCGCTTAAACGAAACTGAAGATAGAATTTCAGAACTTGAAGACAGCATGGCAGCTTATGAACATGAAAGGAAGAATCTCATAATATCATCAAAGACACAAGAAGAGTCAATCCAACAGCTCCAAGATGAGGCAAAACGTAACAATATTCGAGTTATAGGAGTGTGTGAAACAGCAGGAGACCTCACAAACGATATAAAAAGAATATTCGCTGAAATAATAGCAGAAAATTTCCCAAACAAGGTAAAAGATACTGAGGTACAATTAATCGAGGCATATAGAACCCCAACGATCCATAACCCAAAGAAAAACACACACAGGCATATAATAGTCAAGATCCCAGATATCCAGCAAAAGAACACAATATCAAAAGCTGCTAGAGAAATGAAACAGATCACCTATAAAGGAAAGCCCATCAGAATCACAGCAGACTTCTCAACAGAAACCATGAAATCAAGAAGACCTTGGAGTGAGATATTACAGATTCTGAGACAAAACAACTTCCACCCCAGACTGATGTATCCTGCAAAACTACCCCTCAAATTCAATGGAGAAATAAAATATTTCTACGACAAAGAACAACTGAAGAACTTCATGAGTGCCAAACCAGCATTGCAAACAGCACTAAAAGATATTCTAGACAGAGGAAAAAAAGACCACAATTCCAAGAACAACATTAGAAATAACTCCCTAAACAGAACAAGGAAGTAAACAGTCAACAAATGAAGAGAAACATCAAGTAAATAACATGACTAGAATAAGCCAACTTATAACCATGATAACCATTAATGTAAATGGCCTCAACTCAAAAGTCAAAAGGAAAAGATTGTAAGAGTGGATTAAGGAACACAATCCAACGATATGCTGTATACAGGAAACACATTTTACTCAAAAGGAAATCCACAGGTTGAAAGTTAAAGGTTGGAAAACAATTCTCCATGGAACAGGTCCCCAGAAAAAGGCAGGGGTAGCTATTATGTTTGCAAACAATGTAAACTTCAAACCAAAAACAATCAAAAGAGATAAAGAAGGCCACCACATGCTAGTTAGGGGAAAGCTGCAAGAGGAAGAGGTAATAATCCTAAACATTTATGCACCAAACCATGGAGCACCTAACTTTACAAGTCAAATGTTGACAGACGTAAAAAATCAAATAACTAATAACACTATTGTAATAGCGGACCTAAACACCCCTCTGATGCCAACAGACAGGTCAACCGGACAGAAACTCAGCAAAGAAATAACAGTCCTGAACCAAAAGTGTGAACAGATGGACTTAGTAGATGTATACAGAGTGTTCCACCCCACAGCATCAGAATACACATTTTTCTCAGCTGCACATGGGTCTTTCTTCAAAATAGACCACATTCTAGCCCATAGAGCATATCTACCTAAATACAAAAGAATTGAAATTATCCCATGCATATTATTGGACCACAGTGCAATAAAATTGGAAATTAAGGACAAAGAGAACTGCAAAAACCACATAAACACGTGGAAATTAGACAACAACCTACTGAATAACCAGTGGGTCACACAAGAAGTTAAAGAAGAAATTAAAAATTACCTACAAATAAATGAAAATGCAAGTACAACCTATCGCAATCTGTGGGATGCAATGAAAGCAGTCCTCAGAGGAAAACTTATAGCAATGAAATCATATACAAAGAAAATAGAAAGAGAGCAAATAAATAACCTAATGATACACCTCAAACTCTTAGAAAAAGAGCAACAAGCCAAACCAAGAGCCCAAAGAAGGGAGGAGATTATAAAACTCAGGGAAGAAATTAATGTAATTGAGATGAAGAAAACTCTACAAAAAATTAGTGAATCAAAGAGTTG
>PVLD010025662.1:0-23376 GCA_004027595.1 Dinomys branickii
CACCCATGTTTATAGCAGCACAATTTGTAATAGCTAAAATGTGGAAGCAACCCAAGTGCCCATCCACAGAAGACTGGATTAAAAAATTGTGGCATTTTTATATAATGGAATATTATTCAGCTATAAAGAAAGACAGTTTGGGGGACTTTGTAGGCAAGTGGTCAAAACTGGAGTCCATACTCATAAGTGAAATAAATCAACGATACATGTGCAGGCAACGTATTGTATCACTGGTGTAAGAACCCGAGGGTGGGAATATAAACTAAGAGACATGAAGGAAATCTGTTCAAAAACAAAGAACAGATGGGACGAGGGAAAGGAGAAAAGAAAGAGACAGAAATGTATGTATGTATATATGAATATACATATATACAGGAGGGCTAACATGGTTCTACTATTGTATTATATCACTTAATGCTAAGGAATAATTGATGACGCATTATTTGATCAATCTTGTATGTCTGTATGTGTTATCCTGAACACACACTTCAAAGATATCAATATGCAAAGCAGCAACTATTGGTGGTTTTGTTGTTGTTGTTGTTTTTATTGTTGTTGTTTGCCTGTTTTGTTTTTTGTCTTTGGATTTTGGTTTTTGTGTTTTTTCTGTTGTTGAGAGGATTAATTGTCTAACTAATTTTGCATGTCTGTATATGGGTTCATATATTTACACTTCGAAGATATCAATGGATAAAGTAATAACCACTGTTGAGACCATGTCACCTTGTCTATAGATTAGTTGTGATTGTACTATTTTTTAAGTTAATTGGTGTCTCTTTGTTCAAATGTTTTTGTACTTTATTTAAAAAAAAAAAAAAGAAGCCAAATGCCTGCTTTGTAAAAACAGCAGGTTTGTCATGACAGCAGACAGGAGCTACATCCCAGCTGCATACCCCTGCTTAAACTGCTCAGCATGTTGGATGGTTACAACGTTGCCCCAGCACTGAGGGCTGCCGTGAACTAAAAGTGTATAAAAAAAGGAGAAGCTGCCACATCCTGCTCCTTATGGCACCTCTGACAGGCCCCTGGTGTGAAGAGGGAGAGAGGTCAGTGGGGGCTGGCCAGCAGTGCACTGTGGAACCCACAAAGCCCCATGACCTACCAACCCTAGAGCTGGGCCAGGACAGGGGAGCTGGCTCTGGCCCAGGGAGAACTTCACCACTGGGTAGGGGTGGCAGGGCCCAGTCTTACACTGGAGTAGGGGTCGGCCATGGGTCCGCCTGCCTCCGTGGCCTGGGGCACAATGTTGTCCAATACTTAGCACCAAACCCTGCCACCAGCACCCTTCCCCACTGGCCTCACTGCTCTCACACTCCCATCATACCCAGTTCCCTGGCGCCCACCCTTTCACATGCATCTCATGATCCTACTCCTACATCTTTGAAGGATGACAGTGCCAGTATGGTGAAACTGTGCATATGATAACATGTGCTTGTAGTCATAACAGTACAGAAGACAGCCACGTATTCCTTGTTTATCAGGGTCAAAATTATGGTGCTTCAGTTGGCTTTTAAAAATATAAATAAAGATTGCAATCAGCCCCCTGGGGTGAGCAGGACCACAAAACCTTAAAAATTATCTAAAAGCTTTCTAAGATTAAAACAAAATTCTTAAAACTTAATGTTTACCCAGACTGTGTTAAATCTTACAGAGAAAGATCCCACAAGCACTTTTAAAGAAAAAGAAGATCTGAGTAGGTGACAAGATGTGGAAGTGATTGAGCTAGAAGCTAGATGAAGCAAAGAGGCATGGAACTGGAAATATTCTTAACACAAAATAAAATACAAGAGAAAATATTAATTATAAGTAAAAGGTCTTTATTCCTTCTAATTCTTACTATGAGATCTCTATTAATTGGCCCGCAAATAGTTCTGACCAGTCTATTTATAATTAAAAATGTAAAAATTGTAAAAGAGTGATTATAATTCAATTTGGAATTGAATTAATCTGAGTGTACTCTGATTTAATAAACAAAAGTTCTTTGGTATATTTGTTCATCTGTCAGTGCAATGAGTAAATGGCTATTTTGTTTGAGCTCAACAACTTTTTCTTCTTTTTGCCTTTTTGGATTTTTAAAACATTTGTCTATAACATGTTAGTTCATAGAAGACATTAGAACTAAGGACGTGCTTGCACTTGGGTTGCCAGCTGATCAAATGGTGTTAAGGTCAGTTTTATAAATGTAATGCATGTTGCATTCTGTGTACAACAATTTAAGTCTTTCATTAGTCAAAAATAATAGGTTAATTGCTATGATCTCATTCTCATAGGTCATCAAAAATTTGTTAAGCTAATTAAAGACCCCATAGTCTTGGGAAAACTTTTGGACAGGTCTCACCCTGATGAATAAACAAGCAGCTAATTGGAAATATTCCTCCAGTCCTTGTTCACTAAGGAGGCCCTAATAATTTCCATAGCTTTATTGGAGACAGCATAGTAAACATTGTTAAATATATTATTGTGAAATGTTTATACTGATCATTGTCAAAAGGTTAAGTCTTCTATAAATAAAACAATAAAGTGTCTCATTAAAATAAGCTCTTGGTACAAAACTAAATTAAGAGACAAAGGTCATATATTTATGCAAATTTCATGGTGTACTAAATATATTTGTGACTTATTGCAAATTTCATGGTGTACTAAATATATTCATGCCTTCTGAGTATAAAGGTCCTCTAAGTTATACAACCAGTTATGATGATACCTTTTCATTTTACTCAGATATCTACCTTTCTTTTATACACCAGCTATTAATGATAAGATTTATATGTCAGTAGGAGTAGGCAGAGAATTCATGAACCAAAATGAAACCACAAGGGAAACACTTCAAAGAATCAACAATTGAGACATCATCTTCCTGAAAGTTTTTGCACATCTAAAGAAATCGCCAGCAGAGTAAAAGGAAAGCCCACAAATTGGGAAAAGTCCTTGCTGGCTGTCCCTTGGACAGACGTCTTCTATCTAGAATATATAAAAAAAAATTAAAAAACATCAACGTCCCCAAATTCAAAGACCCAATCCTAAAATGAGCATCTGAGATGCATACATACTTCTCAGATAAAGAAATACAAATAGCAAATAAATATATGAAAAAATGTTCAACATCATTAGTCATTCAAGAAATGCAAATTAAAACAACATTGAGATTTCATCTCACCCCAGTAAGAATGGGGTGAGCATTAAGAAATCAACCAATAGGGGCTGGGGATATAGCTCAGTGGAATAAGCGCTTGCCTAGCAAGCTCAGGGTCCTGAGTTCGATCCCCAGTACTGAAAAAAAAAAAAAAAAAAAAGAGAAGGGCTTTAAAAAAAAATCAACCAATAAAAAATGCTGGTGAGGCTGTGAAGAAATAGGAACTCTTCTCCACTGCTGGTGATGCTGGTGAGAATATAGACTGGTGAAACCACTGTGGAAATCAGTTTGGAGATTCCTCAGCAAACTAGGTCTAGAGGTCCCATTTAACCCAGCTATTCCCCTTCTGGGTATTTTCCCAGAAAACTTGAAAACATCATATTACAGTGATATATGTGCACCCATGTTTATAGCAATGCAATTTGTAATAACTAAATTGTGAAAGCAAACCAAATGTCCATCCACTGAGGGCTGGATAAAAAAAACTGTGGCATTTTTATGTAATGGAATATTACTCAGGTATAAAGAAAGGCAAACCTGAGGCTTTTATAGGTAAATAGTCACAACTAGAGACCATACTCATAAGTGAAATTAATCAGATGTGCATGTGTAAGCAACATATTCTATCAGTACTGTAAAAACCTGAAAGTGTGAATATAAATTAGGAGTCATGACGAACATTGTGAAATGAAAGGAAACTGCTCAAAAGTAAAAGAGCAACTGGGATGAGGGGAAAGACAAAAGGAAGAAAGGGATAATTATGTATGTATGTGTGTGCAGGATAGCTAACATAGTTGTATTACTGACTTAGGTTGCTTTACTACAAGGAACAGTTAATTATTAGCTGTTTGATCAATTTTGTATGCCTATATTTATTTTCCTGGGTATACATTTCAAAGTTATCAATACATAATACAACAACCATTGTTAATTACTTGTCATCTTGTCTGTAATTCAGTTTTGGTTGTACTATTCTCATGCTAGTTTGTAAGTGTCTGCCTGTTTGTTAATATGTTTTCATTCCTTTACTTTTAAAATAAAAAAAATTAATTCCCTGTCATTTTGTTTTGCAATTCTGTATGGTGTTTTGGTTTTTCTTCTTTTTTCTCTTTAAGATAAAAAGAAAATCTCAGCAAAAAAAGACTTATATGTCAAACAAACATGAAAGTACCTGTCAGAAAAACATTTCTTGAAGGCATTTGTGATGTACATGTAAGCATCGTTACACTTAGGGGTGCTTAGCCACTAAGCAGTCCAGGAAATGTCACAAACTTCTTTGATGACATTCCATTAAAAATAACAAATTAGATGAGAGTTTCTTCGTGACGTGTGATATCTAGTGACCAGAAAGAGATGTTTGACTAAAAAGGCTATTCCATAATAAGATGGGCATTTTAGTATGTTACAAAAAGAATGTCATCATAGTTGTCATGCTGAAATACTATGTGTGAGTTTTGACCTCAACTCTTCCTTGTAAAACTATATACAGTTGTCTGGTAACATTCTACAGAGAGCCAACTACTACAACAACCATGGTTGGTAAGAAATAATAGCCTTCTGGCTGTACTTTATATTTCAAGGTGCCTGGTATCCAATGAAATTAAAATTAAACTCATTGCTCCCACTGCAGAGCTAATACCACTGTCTTGTCTTCTGGATGTTCAAGAAGTACAGTTTAGAGGCTGAAAATAAAAAGTTAACTGGGCTAAGAGGACAGCCAATATTTTAGCCCTAGTCTTCCAAGGTCAGTGAGGATAAAGGCCATGAGGGAACATTTTCTACAAGATCCTACAACCCTGGTGAGTAACCCAAAATCCTGATCAGGGAGACTGCTGGACTCCAGAGGACATGAATCAACAGTGTACAGTGTGCCTAAGAAGGGTCCCCAAGTGGGAAAACTTTTACAAGATTTTATAGAAAGCAACATGGTCAACCAAGGCCATGACCAATCCTGACAGCTGACACTGACAGAGGAACTATAGGATTTGCACATGGTTCCAAAGTAAAGCCTGAGGATACACACTGACCTTGATAGACAGAAAGAGGTTAATTTTAACCAAAATGTTCCCACCTTAACATGGTCTTGAACACTTAGCAGAAAAGTGTAACCAAAAAATTTATAAAAACAATGCCAGACACATCATCGAGGGAGCCATGCTGAGTCCCAGACAGCTTCAGAAGCCTCAGTGAGCCACCCCTACCCTTCAAACAGTCATGGGAGCCATGCTGACTCCAGCAAACTTCAGGAGACACAGTGACTATGACCCGCCTCCCACAAGGTTGCAGGAGCCAGGCTGAGACCCTGGGATACTCAGAATCTTTGAAAATGACAAAATGAAGAAGAACAATGCAATCTCAGACCTCTACCCAGAACAAATCCAAGGGACATGAACATATAAGAGTTTGGAAGTCACACACCTTAAATTTCTAAAATAATAGGAAGTGAAGTAAAGAAACAACACCATCAGGCCACAGAAGAAATCAGATAAAAAAATAATCCTTCAGGTAAAGAAAAGACAACAATAATAAAAGAACTGCTCAGCACATATAAAGAAGATATAGACAAGAATAGAAGAACATAGAAAAATCATGGAAACCTTGAGTGAATAATATAGTAAAGGATTAGAATGCATGAAAAAAATTAGAGATATCCAGTAAATTAAAAATTCCATTGAAAGCTGGTAAAACTGCTTGAACAAACCTGAAGATAGACTCTCAGACTTTGAAGACAGAATTGCAGCAAATAAAAAAAAAAAAAGAATCGCAGCAAATAATCATGAAAGGAAGGATCTCTTAAGAATAACGAGAAAGCTAGAAATAACAATTCAACAGTGTAAGATGATGCAAAGAAAAACAACGAAGGAATAATAGATGTCATTGAAACAGCAGGAGTCAATACAAATGACATAAAAAGACTATTTGCCGAATAGCAGAAAATTTCCCAAGCATTGAAAAAGAATCTGAGATATAGAAAGTGAGGCATATAGAACTCCAATTAGCCATAACCGAATTAAATCTACACCCAGACATATAATAGTCAAGGTCCAAGAAATTCAGCAAAAGAACAAAATATTAAATGCTGTTAGAGAAAAGAAAAAGATCACTTATAAAGGAAGGCCCATGAGAATTAAGGCAGATTTCTCAACACAAACCATCAAGTCAAGAGGAGCTTTGAGTAAAGTATTTCAGGTCCAGAAAGAAAACAACTTCCAACCCAGATTGATGTACCCTGCAAAACTATTCTTCTAAATTAACGGAGAAATAAAACATTTCCACAACAAAGAACAACTGAGGAACTTCATGAGCACCATACCAACCCTACACAGAGTACTAAAAGGTATTCTAGAAAGTGATAAAAATGACTACAATTTCAAGAACAATAGATAGGAAGCACCAAGTAGATCAAGCGATTAAACAGAGGGAAAAAGTAGGGAATCAACAGCAGGAAAATAACATGTCAAGGTAAGCCAATACATATCAGTTATAACCATTAATGTAAATGACCTCAGTTCACCAATCCAAAGAAGCACACTGGCAAAGTGGATCAAGAAACAAAGTCTAACAATATGCTGTATATAAGAAACACATTTAATGTGAAAGGAAATTTATAGATTGAAAGTCAAAGGATGGAAAGCAATACACCATGCAGAAAGCAGAGGCAGCTATTCTGTTCACAGACAGTGTGAATGTCAAACCAAGCATGATCAAAAGAGATTATGAAGGTGACTACATATTTGTTAGGGGAAAAATGCAAGAGGAAGAGATAGCAATCATAAATATCTATGCCCCAAATACAGGAGCACCCAACTATATAAGACAAATTTTAGCAGACATGAAAAATCAAATGAGCAGTGACACAATCATAACAGGGAACTTTAATGCCATCATAAAGAGATACACAAAATAGACAAAAAATTGCCAAGGAAATTAAAGAAGTAAACCAAACAATATCAGAATACACATTCTTCTCAGGGGCACATGGGACACTCTCTAAAATAGACTACGTATTAGCCCACAGAACATCCTTAAGTAAATTCAAAGGAATTGAAATTATCCCATGCATACTATCAGACCATAGTGCAATGGAACTGGAAATTATTGACAAAAGAAATCACAAAACTCCATAAGCACATGAAATTAAATAATACCCTCTAGGGTAACCAAAGGGCCACAGATGAAATTAAAGAAGAAATTACATAATATTTATTCAAATGAAAATGCACATACAACTTATCAGAATCTGTGGAACATCAGGAAAGCAGTCTTTAGAGGGAAATTTGTATCAGCGAATTCCCACATCAGGAAAACAGAATGAGTACAAATAAGAAACCATATGCTACATCTCAAGTTTCTAGAAAAAGGAAAGCTAGTCAACCCAAAGCCCAAAGAAGGCAGGAAATTATAATGATCAGAGCAGAAATTAGTGTAATGGAGACTAAGATATCAATACCAAAAGTTGATGTATCAAAGAGCTGCTTCTTTGAAAGCGTAAAAATTGATAACCCCCAGCCAAACTTATCAAAAAAAGGGAGAAAAAACTCAAATTCATGCAATAAGGAATGAAATTAATGAAATCACTACAGATCCTGTAGCATTTGAGAAGATCATCAGTACTTACTTTGAAAATCTTTATTCCCATAGGGTGGAAATACAGAGGAAATGGACAGATTCCTAAATACGTATGAATTGCCAAAGCTGAATCAAGAAGATATAAAAATCCTGAATAACTGAATATAGGTCTATGAAATTGAAAATATAATAAAAAACTTAACAGCAAAGAAAAGCCCAGTTCCTGATGGATTTAGGGCTGAATTCTACAAGAAATTTAGAGAAGATTTAACACCAATTCTCAAGTTCTTTAATGAAATTGAAAGGGAGGCAACAATTACCCTCATACCAAAATCAGAGAAAGACCCATCCAAAATAGAGAACTACAGGCCAATCTCCCTAATGAACATAGATGTGAAAATTCTCAATTAAATACTAGGAAACAGAATAAAGCATATCAAGAAGATTATACATCATGGCCTAGTGGGATTCATCCCAGGAACACAAGGATTATTCACTATATGCAAATCAAGGTAATACACCATATCAAGAAAGTCAAAGAAAAAAAATCATATAATCATCTCAATAGACACAGAAAAGCCTCTGATAAAGTCCAACACTCATTCATGATAAAAACTCTACAAAAAATAGAAATAGATGTGCTTTCCCTCAATCTGATAAAAGCCATTTATGACAAACCAACAGCCAACATTCTACTAAATGGACAAAAACTAAAAGCTTTCACTTTAAAATCAGGAACAAGATATGGATATCCACTGTCACCACTCTTAATATAGTGCTGGAAATACTAGCCAAAGTAATTAGATAAGAGAGAGAAATGAAAGGAATAAGGATAAGAAAGAAAGAAGTGAAATTATCATTATTAGCAGAGGATATATACTCTACATAGAAGACCCCCAAAACTCCACCAAAAGGCTTATGGATTTAATAATCAAATTCAGTAGCACAGCTTGATACAAAGTCAGCATTCAAAAATCAACAGCATTCCTGTACATAAACAACAAACGCACTAAGGGAGAAATTAGGGAAACCACTTCACAACAGCATCCAAATAAATGAAATACTTAGGAATCAATTGGACAAATGAAGTAGAAGATCTATACAGAGGAAAATTATCAAAAGAGATTGAAGTGGGTCTCACAAAAGGGAAGGACATTCTTTGCTCATGGATAGGAAGAACCAACATTGGGAAAACGGCCATACTTGCCATACTTCCCAAATTGTTATACAGATTCAATGCAATCCCAAATAAAATACCATTAGTATACCTCACAGATCTAGAGCAAAAATTCTTAATATTGATCTGGAACCAGAAGAGACCCAGAATAGCAAAAACAATCTCGGGCAACAAAGAAAAGGCAGAAGACATCAAAATTCCTGACTTGAAGTTGTATCACAAAGCTACTGTGATAAAGTCAGCATAGTACTGGCAAAAAAACAGACTTGAGCATCACTGGGAAAGATTGGAAGATGCAAACACAAATAGAAGCACACTCAACCACCTCATCTTTGACAAAGGGGCCAAACACATTCATTGGAAGAAAAATAGCATCTTTAATAAATGGTACTGGGAAAACTGGCTTTCCACATGCCAAAAACTAAAATTAGACCCAGGTCTAACACTAACCTAAAGTCAAAATGGATCAAAGATCTAAATATTAAAACTCGAACATTAAATCCACTGGAAGAGAAAGTAGGTATAAATCTTGAAGACATAGGTGTAGGCAGAGAGTTCATGAACAAAATCCAAACTCTATGGGAAATACTTCAAAGAATCAACAACTGGGATCTCATCTTATTGAAAAGTGTTTGCACATCAAAAGAAACACCAACAAGGTAAAAAGAAAGCCCACAATTTTGGGAAAAATTTTAGCCAATTCTCCCTCAGACAAAGGACTTCTATCTAGCATGTATAAAGAATTAAAAAAAAATCAGACCTTCACAAATTCAAAGACCCAATCCAAAAATGTGCATCTGAGATGAATAGACACTTCTCAGATGAAGAAATACAAACGGCAAGTACATATATGAAAAAATGTACAACATCATTGGTCATTCGAGAAATGCAAATGAAAGCAGCACTGAGATTCCATCTCACCCCAGAAAGAATGGCTGTCATCCAGAAATCAACCAATAACAAATGCTGGCATGGCTGTGTGGAAAAAGGAACTCTTCTCCGCTGCTGGTGGGAGTGTAGACTGGTGAAAGCACTGTGGAAATCAGTCTGGAGATTCCTCACAAAACTAGGTTTACAGTCCAGCTATTCCCCTTCTGGGTATTTTTTCAGAAAAACTGAAAACATCATACCACAGTGATTGTGCACCCATATTTATAGCAGCACAATTTGTCATAGCTAAATTTTGGAAACAACTCAAATTATGGGGCACTTTTATACAATAAAGCATTACTCAGCTATAAAAAAAGATAATCTTGAGGCTTTTATAAGTAAATGGATGCAACTAGAGACCATACTGATAAGTGAAATAAATCAGACTCGCATGTGTAAGCATCACATTGTCTCCCTAGTGTAAGAACCTGAAAGACTAAATAAAACGCAAAAGGTACAACAGATATTGTGAAAGGGAAACAAATTCTTCAAAGTGAAGGAACAACTGAGATGAGGGAAAGGGGAAAAGAAAGAAAAGGTAAAAATATATATATGTACATACCAGGATAGCTGGGATAGTTGTACTGCTGATGTCTACTGGTTTATTGAAAAGAATAGTTAGTGCTTAAATTTTTTTCTTGACCAATTTTGCATGTGTATATCTTGTAATCTGAGCAATTAATTTGAAGAAAACAATATGAACTATAACAACCAATGCTGAATTCCTATAACCTTGTTTAGTGAAGCTCTGTATCATTTGTAAATTTTATCGCTTATCATTCTCTTCAATTGTTTGATCAATCTTTCATTATTACATCTGAGTGGCTTTGTTGAACATAATGATATATAACAACCATTGTTAATTCCTATCATCTTTGTTTGAAATCCTGTATTGTTTTTATTGTTTCTGTGTTGTTTTGCTGTTGTCTTTGTTGTTGCAATTTTGTTATTGCTTTTTTCACTTTAAAATAAAGATATACTATGCCATAATAACAAGCTATATATAAAGGAAGTCTAAGAGTCAGTGGGTTACAATCACTATTCCAGTCCCTTAAAAAGTGTCTAAATGTGGCTCTCTCCCCAACCTGCCTTTCCATTATAATGCTTGTGCTTTGATTCTACATGCTCTAATTTCTCAAAAAATTTGCTTATTCTTGTTTAGAGGCTGCCACACTCTAAGAGATCATACAGATGGAACCAACAATAAATATATTAGATTTTTTTCAATCAGGATCCACCAACTGACCTCACTGAATTCATAACTGCTAAACTACCACAAGACTTCTACCTGAGGCCCATTAGATGAGCTCTAGGAAGAAGGTCCCTGAGGGTGATTTCCCCTACATTGACCCTTCTCAGCCTGAGGCAGCAAGATAGGAAACTATACCCATTGTCACCTAACCACAGTTAGGGATAGCTCTTTAGAAGGAAGAATATTGTAGATATCTAAGTTAGTTATGTATGTTACAGTTAGACAGGGCTTAGCTTTCAACATGAAAAACAATTATAGCCAAAGATACATTCACTAAAGTCCAGGCTTTAAGAAAAAGAACATATCTATCTTTTAAAAACAGCTAAACAAAAAGGGGGAATACAGTTGCCCCCCAGGAAGCATAATTAGACCTTGTACTTTACTTTAAAATTTTAAATTCACTTACAAAAAGTAAACACACTACATCAGAACTTCATTGGCTAAAGGACAAATCAAAAACTATGGCTTGAACACAAGTCCTATTAAGAAAACACACAAACAAAAATGAGATGGCCTGGTGTAGTTAATAACATTAGAACAAGGCTATGCTTGTGTATTAACAGCTCATGAAACACAATTGTGGGTGCCATCCCAGAGCATGTGGCCATGGAGAGAGGACATCTCCAAACGTATGCTGATGACTGATGCCACCAGGCCTATTTTGGATTCTACATTAAATTGAGTATATGAAAAAACTCATGACTTTTACTTCTGTTCCTAGACTGCTACGGGGGGGCCCAAACCGGACAATGTCCAGATCTGTCCAACCTCAAGTCACAGTGTTTCAACTGCTGCAATTACAAAAACAAAAAGGAGGAATTGTTGAGGACCAGGCTGTGTGAGGGTCACGTTGCTGACCACAGTGGTTTCTGACTGCGTTGAAAAAGCTCATTTTTACAGCCTCTGAGGGCAAGACGAGACCACAGCTGAGGACATTTGGCTTGCGCTCCTATTCCCGGGCAGTAACTGCCAACCTAAGAGGTGAAGAGTTCACCCAGTTACCGTGACTCACTGCTTGAAATGTCTTTGTTGCACTTCTCAAGGCCTGGCTCGCTTTTGAGGGCTTTTGCCTCAGATGTGCCTGCCACATCCTGCACCCTCCCCTAAATTGGGAAGGATCCAATAAACACAGAGTCCAGAGTAGTCTTTGTCTTAGCTCCAAGAGAGTTCTGAACTTCATAAACCCCACAGACATATCATATTGTCTCTTTTATTTAAACCCTCACTGTACACTCGTTTTAGGAGGTCAATAGCTTGGTCAGCTCCCAGTAATCGCATAAATCCAAATTACAATAAAGCTACAATAAAATTCAACACATGCTTCAAACTATTTAGAAGTTCTCCACGGTTCTTAGCCTAGCTGAATACAAATTCCACAGGTGTTTTGGTCACTGAGTACCAACAAGATTGCCATAGTGAATTGGGAGGAACAGGAAAGAATGAAATAAATTCCAACCATCTTTCATTAGAGCTACTCCTCACAGAGAACCAACTCTTTCCCTCAAAGCTCAGGAGTGGGAAGACTTCATACATGCCAAAAGTATTTTTCACAAAAGGCAATGCTAAAATCCATTGTTAGGCAGGGATGCCTCGCAAAACCCGAGAATCGCAGTCTGCTCTTGGCTTACAAGGTTTCATCTAGATTTTATAATCTCCCAAGGCATTTTCATGCATTAACTGGCCTTTAACTCATGGAACAGTGAGTACTCTTGGTAGAGTAAAAGAGGCCTTTTAGTTAGCTCTGTGCTCAAACGACAGTGTTGAGGCTGATGCCAGCCGTTATTTATAATGTGCCTGCTACATGCTTAGGAAATGGACTGCGTAGGGAATCGTATCTTTAAATATTTGTATTTATCATAAACTATATATGCATCACATGTGTTTCATTTGAGCACATATGAAAGTGTGAATGTGTGTGAATGTGTGTGTGTGTGTGTGTGTGTGTGTCTAGTCTGAATAAATGCCAGGGCCCCAAGCAGCCTAAACTCAGTGAGGTGTTAAACACAAAGTATCACAGTTCATTCAGGGAAACATTATTAAAACACTCCAATTCTCAACTCACTCTCTCTCAGATAAATGCATTTTAATGCTCAGAAAATATCTTGAGACTCCTTTTCTCTCCAACTCTGATTTTCTTCACATAGCAGCTGTTCCCTGATTTATTTTTCCCAATCTCAGTTCCCACTTGTCCCCAATTCAGCCTGTGCTTTCTCTCTCTCCTCATCTTTCAGCTGCATTCAGTACAGAATCACTCAGTGCCCCTAACATCTGAAATATTCACTGTTCTTGAAATGTCTGCTAAGCACCCGAAGCCAGAGGAGTTAGGGAAATGGTATGATAGTTCACGTATTAATTAGTTTAATTCTAATTATATATTAATACTTCTGATTTATTCATATACTATTCATTCATATACAATTTATTACAAAACAACTTCACAACAGCTTCACAATAGTCAACAAGGGGGTTTTATATCAATATTAAAGGTCCTTGTATACATATATTCCACACAGAAGAGGAACATTATAAACAGTGGCTTAAAAAGTAGAATTTAGTTTTGTTTTTCCAAAGAAAACAAAAGAATGCAGTGCTGTTTTGCTTTACACATGATTTATTAATGCCTTAAGTGGACAGGGCCATTTCAAAATTTTTTTGGCTCAAAAAGCAAATTTATTCCATAAAGAGAAAAATGGCCTATGTACTCACATGTCTAGATATGAAACTAGAAATTCAGATTTCTCATAGATGCAAAAGGTCCTTCTAAATGACATAGCAAAATTATAGAATATTGGAGGTCTCCTTAATGATGAGAATTGCTTTCTTTCCAATACCACCCTCTATATTACAGAGAAACACAGTATTCTGAGAAAAAAGTGTCATTTCCTAGGTAAAGAAAAAATAATTCACAATGCTTTATGGGTATATTCTCAGAACCTAACCTTTAGCCTTAGCCTTCTCCTTTAGAAGTGGTGAGGTACTTGCATAATTACATCATAGAAGAGCATAAGAAATTGCCAGCACTAATGATCCTTTGACAGAGTTCATCGTTTTGCAATTTAATGTTAGGTGTAGATAGAAATCTCAGGCATTCCTTTATTTCTCTCCTAATTACTGAACCTATTTGACTGTTCCAAATGTACACAGCGACACTTCTTTAACGTTAATTTTTATTATATGAAGCATCTGTTTAGCTGCATATGGTGAATTAATGGTTTTTATATATTTCAAATTTATACTGATGTCATAAAATAGGCTCAGTATTAATGAAATTCATTTTTTTGACAGTCCAAAATGTACAATCCATAACAAAGTGTTTCTTCAAAGAGTAATAAACCTACACATAGTTAAAGTATACTGGGCAGCTCACTATGTCTTTTAACAAGAATAAATAAATTATGTACTTTCTGTGCATCCAATTGCTGGCCTCAGGAGCTGCCTAACAACTGGGTAAAATAAATAATTAGTCTTTCTCTGATCTCTAGTCATGTCTGCTAGAAACACCTGAATAATCAGTGGTGGAGAAACAGTCCTAATAGATTTGTGAAAGACTTCCTTTTTGTTTGAATTCCACAGAATACATCATCACGTAAGCATAGAGCAGTTCCTAGGGGTCCACTATACCTCACCCTATGTAAAAAGGGAAGAGCTTACTTATCTCCAAGGATAAGATCTGCTAATGGGAGACCTGACAATGTCATGGAAAAAGCACAGTCATTAAGAAGGTAGGTACAACTCTGCCATCTCTTACAGTCACTGTTTCTTCACCATTAAAACCTAACACATCAAAAGTCCATTTGACTTTCTTCTAAATCCCTTAAGTCTGTTCACTTCTCTCTGTGTCATAGGACACTAGTCCAGGTTGTATAATCTATGGTTTTTTTTTTTTTTTTTTTTTTTTTTTGCGGTACTGGGGATCGAACTCAGGACCCTGCACTTGCTAGGCAAGCGCTTATTCCACTGAGCTATATCCCCAGCCCCCAGGTTGTATAATCTATTTGGTCTTTGTGATAGTCTCCTGAAGGGTCTTCCCACGTGAGCTCTCACTCTACCGCAAGCCACTGTCCACGACAGCCAAAGAAATGTATTAAAAACATCTAATCTCATGCCCCTCATTCCTATACAGTTTGCCTTAGTTCTTAAGATTGCAGCCACAGTCCTGAGCCCAGCCTCCCAGGGTGGCTTCTGCCTGCTCCGTAACCTCCTCCCCACCCTCCACTGGACAGTGTACACAAGAGCCTTCTCCCAGCAGCCCTCACACACCAGTCTCCATGTGGTCTTGTGGCGGGGTTGCCAGACTGGGGCACCTGTACGCTATTCCACTTAGATTTCATTCAGTCATATTCTGTTTATCATGCTAATTTCAGGTCGAAGAGAGTTTCCTAATGCAATGATCCAGGACCTGAGAGTCCGGACCAGGCTCCTTTGTTAGGAGCCCCACTAACAGAGGTATTGTTTTCCCATTCTGTAGTTCAGTTTATAGCTTCCATCACTTGAATACTCAGTTAACACCTACCTCCTCTGATGGTGTATATAATGAAGAACAATTTTTTGATTTGTCGACCATCACGTCACCACAGGCACATGCACTGTACATGGTAGATGGTGAGAAAATATTTGTTGAATCAATAAAAATAAGAACTGTAAGGAGGGAAGTATCAGTTGTAAATATGGGGTCAAATTATAAAATTCTTGAGAGTCTACTTTAGCCAACACTCTATGTAACCTTCAAAAAATTGGCAGAGTAACAATACTATCACAAATATGCTCATAAGACAGTCTTTCAGGGCATTGTTTCTTTTTGTCCTCACTGGCCTGCCCTGGTGTCAGGAGGGGATAATAAATGTTTTCATGTAGTTCACAGCAGAACTTTCTCCTTTGGGACCACATTGGTTTACAAAAAGGAAAGTGGAAATTTCAGATTAGATACTTCATAAAAGTCACTTCAAAACCTTGGCACTGAATGAAATTTGATGTCTCAAACTTCATATTTCAGTTGTTGACCCTACTACTTTAAGCTTTGAGATCAGTGAGCAGTCTCGGCCACAACCGCTCCTGTGGCCTCGGCTCTGCTGCTGCTTCCTCTGAAACAAACTTGCTTTTATGTATTTCAAGATACACATTATTTTCTACTGACAATAGGTGTTTTTTTTTTTTTTTTTTTTGCAAAGCTGCTATTACATGCAGCTGGCATTCAGTCTCAAGACTATAAAACAGCTTGGCGCAGTGACCACATGGTGGTCATTGGGGCTTTGTTTTAGTGAGGGGAGCCTCTTCCACTGAGCTTTTATTTATTAAATGTATTTTTACTAGCTTTTTGGTACATAATTCATACCACTCTTAGAGTGTGTAATTGAATAGTTTTTTGGGTGTTCACTAATTTGTACAAATATCACCACTGTCTGCCCGCATAAAATTTTCATCACCTCAAAAAAAAAAAAATAGCCATTACGCATCAGTTTGCATTTTCCCTAGTGACTAATGATGTTGAGTATCTTTTCAAATACCTATTGGCCATTTCCGTATCTTTGCAGATATGACAATCCTGACTTGCTCACTTGTTTGTTTGTTTGTATCAGTCACTTATTGTGCATAGTATATTTTATATGGCTGGCTCTGCATGTCTGCTTGTATCAGCGTTACCAGCCACCAGCAACTGGGTAACACATGGCACCAGGACAAGAGGATGGTTATGGCTTCAGTAGAAAATAGGGTTTTTTCAGGTCTGTTATCATTTTATGGGACTACCATTGTGAAAATAAATATTTACTAAAGCATTTGACAAGGACTTGGGGTCAAGGTATGAGGAATACATTTATTTTTCCATCAAAAAATAGGATTGATTCAAAGGAATCAGATGTACTGCATCCACCCTGTCCATGGAAAAGAGGGAAGGATAAAAGGGTAAAGTCGGCCGAGTCCAAGGATTTCAATTTAAGGACAGTTTCCCAGACAACAGTTCAATAGAAAACGGATAATTTTAACATGCTTACAATTGCATTATTGCAATCAAACACAATCTGCTCATCCCAAGGGTCAAGATCTGGAAAACCTTGAGAGGCGCAGCGGAAGAAGGTTGATCACCTTCTGTCAGCATAGTTGGAATGACTTATGTTAATCTGGCATTTATTAGTCCACGTTGCAGTACGTGATGCTGACACTCACCGCGGGGAGCTGGTGCTTGCACGTAACTCATCTTAACTCTCTCATCACCCCCTCTTCTCCCTTCCTCTGTCTCTCGGTCCCCTTCCCATTCGCAGAGTGGTTTGTGGAGCTTCACCCATGAAAGTATAGGATGTTCTAAGATTTCCTCAAGTTGGCTTTATGGTCACCGGTCAGCACTATCAGAACCAACAGTATGCCCCGAAGCTTATGCAATGTTTAAATAAGGGTTTGACAGTGACGATAAAGTTATGAACATGAGTTTATGAATTTTTTAATGGATGTTTAATAGAGGATTTAAATGAATTGGTATAGAAGTTAATCCATTCAATGGACATTCATGTGTTACATGTTACTCAGATGATTAAAACTGGAAGAGTCCATGTCTGAGAAGGTGCACTTTTTCATTTAAAGAAATTATGTTGAAGCAGGTCATGACGGTGCACGCCTGTGAGCCTAGAACTCTGGGAAGCTGAATCAGGAGAACTGCAAGTTCAAGCTGACAACATAAAGACTTAGCTAGACCTTATCTCAAAGTAAACAATAAAAAAGGGCTGGTGATGTAGCTCAATGTAAAGGCCATGGGCTCACTCACCATTACAAAAAAAAAAAAAAGCAAAGAAAAAATGAAAAAGAAATGAAGAAAAAATAAAAATTATATTCAGTTACTATTAGTTTTAACCATCAAAATTTATACTTGATGTTTTCAGTTTTTTAAAGGAATAATTAGTTGTCCTGTTGCATGAGTAGTATTTATGCCATAAATAATTTTGTTATTATTAATTAGCAGTCTTTTCCCTTGCACATATTATTTATTTGGATTTGTTTCCCTTTATATTACCTGTAATTGTTTCACTTTACAAAAGTGTCTGTAATGCATTTGACCTTAGCTTGTAAGCAGAAATATTGAGTAGTGGCACTTAGATCATTTAGGTAGAGATAGGTCCTGAAAACTGTCATATAGTTAGTTTATAGTACAATAATCCCTTGACTGATAACACACTGAAAAGCAGACTAGCTGACTTCTTAAGAAAATTTCCTTAAATCTTTCATAGATATGATCAAAATCAAATCTGAATTTGTAGCTCATGAGACATATATGTACAAAGGAAGGCATTACATTAACTACCTAAATTTAAAATTGATTGTGATTAGGTGTAAAATTGTAGCTGACAGATAACAGTGTCACACCTGGGTTTGTAAGCCATTTGTCCTCAAAATGAATGCTTTCTTCTGTTGGAGAAAGAATCTGAACCTACACAGTAAGTTACATGGGTGGCATCAGTGGACCGTATCAACATTTTCTTGATGATGAATTCTGATACAGTATTAGATATTGGGTGAATTCCATCCTTTACTCTAGTTATGACCTCTTTCTTGATTTATCACAGGCTGGTCGCCCGTTCCTGTACAGCTCAGCACTTAGTGAGTCTTTGGCACTGCAGTTCCTCTTTGGTATGAAGATTTAAGAGCCCTTTCCCCCTCTTAAATCTTTCCTTTCCAATATACATTCGCATCCTGAGGTTAAAAGATAGCACCTCCTTGTACTGCCTTTCCTTAGACTCTCTTATTCAGCATTTATGCAGAGTGGATGGCACTTGCTTGTTCTTGTTTTTGCTTCACAGTGTGCTCAAGATCTTTCCATTTTGGTTACACTGTCTCAGAGGTTTTTCCTCAGTGAAGATGACTCCTCCTGCAGCTTGCTGTCCTCTCACCTCTCGGCAAGAACAAGAAAGCAATCTTATCTGAAAAGAAACCTGGCCTCTCACTGTTTATGAAATGTCACAGCAAACATCATAATTCCTGTAGGAAAATATTTTTGAGGCAAAAACATCCATCTGAGAGACTGGCAAGATTTGAACCGTCATCTATAATTTCTCAAGCCAAAGTGAATTCATGGAAACAATTACTGTAAGTTTAAGTTTTTATTATAAACAGTTAAAGAAACAGGAATTCACCTGTAAAAATTTAGATTTAAGAGCTGAGAGATAGTAGATATGAATTTTTAAATACTTTCTTTAAGAAGCTGTATCTGAATAGTGTCCCGTAACTGGAGTTGGGCACAATTTTTCTACCCAGAGCCAAAGATTAAGTATTTTGGCTTTTACAGGTCACATGGTCTCTGTAGTTACTGAACTTTGCCATTAGAACAGCCACAGCTGACAGTGAGAATGTGCTGGACTGTGTCCTAACAAATGTTTATTTATGAAAATTGAGGTTTGAGTGTCATAATTTCCATGTCCTGAAATATTATTCTTTTAAATATTTTCAACCAGTTAAGATGCAAAGGCCGCAGTCAGCTTCTGAACCATAGAAACACAGGTGGCAGGCTGGATTTGTTTATTTATTTATTTTTTTTGCGGTACTGGGGATCAAACTCAGGACCCTGCGCTTGCTAGGCAGACGCTTATTCCACTGAGCTATATCCCCAGCCCCTGGCAGGCTGGATTTGACCCATAGTTCAGCATTTGCTGACCCTCTTGTAACAGATGGAACTGACTCATTTGACACATACTATACAGGATACTAAGGAACGAGGGAGAAGCATTCATGATTCATCATGTGGAATGGAATTTTAGGAGTTTTCTCAAAAGTTTGATTTTAAAATTAATACATTATTACATTTCTCAATAGTAAAAAACAAAACAGGTCAGCCTCTAATCTATTATGGATCTTACCTAGGTCATAAATTTTATAATGAAGTAAAAACTTCTAGTGCAGGCAAATGGTTGTGGCTGGGATATGAGTGGGCTTTGTTCAGTTTACGTGCTCACTGGTATGCCCAGTGAGCATCCCAGTGTGCTTTTTCAGAACACACAATGTAATGTGCCATACCTATCTTTGTTTCAGAGCATAAGGTTCTTGAATAATCCTACAATTCTGCCATTAGAAATTTAATTGCCTGTTGGAAAATCAGGTTTGAAACACAAAGTTGGGAGGAAAGAGCCAGTGTCCCTAATAATTTGGTGGGAGCCTTGACCCTCCCCCACCCCGCGTGAGGGGGAGGCACTGGCGCTGCGATGCTTCTGTCCTTCAGAGTCCAGTTCATGATCTAAATGGTAGAATTCATGAAGCACTGAACCTACTAGTGCGCTTCTTATTTTTGCCCTTGTTACAGCTGCGGCTCAGCCTTGGCAATGGGACATGTGACTTAGTGTAGGATGAGGAGAAGCAAGGTGCTGAGAAACCCATTTTTTACTTAATAAGAGCCGCAAATGGGGCTGCAGTGTTAAATCTTCACCTGTGGTGAACTTTTTCCATGGAGATTTTTATATTGTCTCAAATGCTGTCAGAAATCCTAGGGCCAAAGAACACTCAGTGGTGTATGTACCCTAGCCCAGGTTGCTCGAACATGTTTGGTCGCCGGAGCCCTGTGTGTGTTTGATGCCATGCGGTAAAGACTATTTAAACTTGAGGCGTGTCCAGGGCTGGGAGGGGGAGGGGCAGCGGATGATCCCTCCACAGTCATGGTTGGTTGGGGGAAGTAAGGAACGTGTACAGGTAAGTCGTCCCTTTAGTGATTTCAGCTGTTTAAAAAAAATGAAACTAGTGCTATTATATGGTAAAAAGTTTGTAAATACACCAAGTGCTGCATAGTAAATGTAGTTAAATTTTAGGATGAGAGCAAAATACAGTGTTTTGCCTGTTATCAAGAAGAATAAACACAGTAAATATATTGTAATGTTTCAGAATTAAAAACAAACCAACAAATAAAAACAGACAAAACCCAAGAAATTTAAAAAACATGCCAAGAGGCAATGTTAGAGGTTTTAGACATATAAGATTTTCTCTTTAGAGAAAATAACAAATTCCACTGAAATGCAACAGTTTCAATAGTTTAAACTATCTTAGCAAAAAGTAATACATATATTCAATTTTGGAAACTTGGATAAAATAACTGATCAAAAGGAGAAATGTCGTAAATTATCCCTCTGTTAATAATTGTGCATATGTCCTTCTGGATATTTTTCTTTTCACATAGAGTGCAGGTATTTTTGATAGGAATTAGGTGCTTATTTATAAACTGTACTTTTCATTTTTGCAATCAGTCCTTCTGAACCATCATTTTGAATGGCTATGTAATATCCCATTGGATGTCTGTACCTACAATTTATTAAATCTCTGCAATATAAATTAAAGTTGTTATTAATTATATTTTAGGTTTATTTCTGCTCCTCTATAATAATTACTGTTGGGAAATTATAGAAATAGAATAGTGTGATCAAAGGTAACAAAATCCTAAGCAACTCAAAATATCAGACCTTCCAAAATAAAAGATCCAATCAAAAAATGAACAACTGAAATGAATAGACACTTTGCAGAAATACAAGTGGCCAGCAAATACATGAAGAAATGGATATAAACAAAATAAAGTATCACTGTGAGATAACCATGGTTGTCCCTGAATATATGCCTTATTGACGATTTGTGAGTCAGGGCCCAAGAACTTACCTTACATGACCTGGACTTAAGAGAATCAGTTATTTCAGGAGTGCTATTGTAATGCTGAGAAGTAGGATGGAGAGCTGTTCACTTTGTTTATCCTAAGAGTCGCAGAAGTGGTAAAAATAATAAATTTCTACTACAGTTAATACTTGTAGATTTACCAGCGTGAAACCACTAATGTTAAGCACAGGCTGACTCTGCTGAAAGTTTAGATTGTTTGTATTTTTCTACCCAAATGTGATCATTTAAAATTTACTTTTCTTACCAAAGCCTTATAGGAAATATAACTTACTTACAGGTAAGAAACTCTTAAACAACCTCCACTTTAATTCACCACTGGAACAGTTTTATGTCAACATTTTTCACAGTGTGCAGTTTTTTCTGGATCACAACAGAGCTGCATGGACATCTACTTTATTTACACTACACTGAAGCTATGGCCTGCATTTTTACAGCTTCCTCTCATTCACCTGGCAATGTATCTCCAACACAACTACATGTTGAGATTGTTTTCTACAATGTGAGTTTAGTCACTGCAATTTGTAGGTCTGTGCCAACATTAATCAGGTAAACATTTTTCAGTGTTTAAGATGCCACCAAGTTTTTGTTCTTACAAACAGGATTGCAATTGTATAGTTATTTAAATATTTGTACATGTATCTGACCATTTCCTAAGGAGAAAAAATGGATCTTTAAGTGATAACTGGATAAAAAAGTAAAATGATTCTTGGCAGAAGTTATTTACGCACGTTTCTTTCCTCCTCTCCTTTCTGTTTTAAATTATATAACAGCTATTGCTCAATTTAGTCTTGTTTTCAACCATTTCCTAATAGATTTTTTATAACTGTGATAGGTTTATTAGTACATTAAGTAGGAATGTATTTCCATGAATCCTGCCCTTCTTTTGTTTTTTCTTTTTTTTTCTTTAAAAAAAAAAGTACAAAAACATATTAACAAACAGACACCAATTAGCATAAAAAAATAGTACAATTACAACTGATCTATAAACAAGGTGACATGGTCTCAACAGTGGTTATTGCTTTATCCATTGATATCTTCGAAGTGTAAATATATGAACCATATACAGACATGCAAAATTGGTCAGACCATTAATCCTCTCAACGACAGAAAAACACAAAAACCAAACATCCAAAGACAGAAAACAAAACAGGCAAACAACAACAACAACAACAACAACAACAAAACCACCAATAGTTGCTGCTTTCCATATTGATATCTTCGAAGTGTGTGTTCAGGATAACACATACAGACATACAAGATTGATCAAATAACGCATCATCAATTATTCCTTAGCATTAAGTGATATAATACAATAGTAGAACCATGTTAGCCCTCCTGCATATATATATATTCATATATACATACATACATTTCTGTCTCTTTCTTTTCTCCTTTCCCTTGTCCCATCTGTTCTTTGTTTTTGAACAGATTTCCTTCATGTCTCTTAGTTTATATTCCCACCCTCGGGTTCTTACACCAGTGATACAATGCGTTGCCTGCACATGTATCGCTGATTTATTTCACTTATGAGTATGGACTCCAGTTTTGACCACTTGCCTACAAAGTCCCCAAAACTGTCTTTCTTTATAGCTGAATAATATTCCATTGTATAAAAATGCCACAATTTTTTAATCCAGTCTTCTGTGGATGGGCACTTGGGTTGCTTCCACATTTTAGCTATTACAAATT
>PVLD010025663.1:0-23379 GCA_004027595.1 Dinomys branickii
AAAAATAAAAACAAGTAAGTGAACTAGAGATAAAAAAAAAAAAAAGATAATCTGGGTATTGTCATGCAGAGAAAAATCTATTAATAGCAACAACTATGCAACCATGGCAATATCAATAAATCAACAATGGTAATATCATTCAAGACAAACTAGATATTGACCATAGGAACCAACAATGTACCACCCTTAAACTTAGAAAAGAAATCTACAATTATAGTATAAACCCTAAGACAAAAAATACTGATGTACAACTAATATCTACTACATGTAATAACTATATCTCCAATAATAGAGTAATAGAACAGAATTCAACAGGAATAGGATAGAATTAACTATCTGAAGATTAATAGAACTTAATGGTTATACTATTAAAGGTATAAGGAGTAGGAAATGGGAGAATTCAGAAAGGTAAATTTGAGAAGTTAACAATGGGAGATGAGGAGGATAGAAATGTGAGACAAAAATCATATTAAGCAGTAGAAAAATATTTATAGAATTAGGTAAAGGTAACAAAAAACCAAAGAGAAATAGAATATAAAAGAAAAAAGGGAGAAAAATAATATGGAGAATAAAAAACTAGAAAAAAATACAAGAAAAAAGGAAAAAAGAGAGAAAAGGAGTAGGAAAAAGAAGAAAGAAAAAAGAGAAAGTGTCTATGGTCTGCATGAGCCCAATCTCATCTGATCTCAGAAGCTAAGCAGGGTCAGGTCTGGTTAGTACTTGAATGGGAAAAAAGAGAAAGTGAGTCGAAAAATAGAGAAAGAAACCTATTTTTGATCCTTCTAGGATCCACAGATTTGGAGTCTAGTACTTCTTGGTTTTCTCAGCCTAACCTTATATCCTGTGGGTTTGTGAGGTACACCCCTTATTCCAGAGGGTCCCCTTCTATTCTAGGTTGTGACAATGTCTATGCCAAGATATGTCCTCACTCACATTAGTGGGTAGGGGAGGCAATCAGACCTCAGAACTGAGATTCTGCCATTCTTGTAGGGTAAGCCTATTGATGACAAATCCTTAGCTTTTCATCATCTGAAAATATACTGATCTCCTGCTCCTTTAAAGATACTTTTGCTAGGTATATAATTCTGAGTTCACAATTCTTTCTTTCTTGAAAAATTTCTGACATCTTTCTTCTGTTCTGTTTCTATTTGCTTTGTTTTTGTTTGTTGTGGAGACAGGATTGAAACTGTGTTGCCCAGGCTGGTTTCAAACTGAAGGGCTCAAGTGATCCTCCCACCTTAGCCTCCTGAACAGTGGGGACTACAGAAATGTGCCGCCACACCCAGCCATTCATATTTTCTGATGAGAAATCTACTACCGCTTGAATTGGTTTTCCCTATGAATAACGTGTCATTTTCCACTCACTGCTTTTGAGGTATTTTTGTTCGTTTGATTACCATTTACCTTAACTCAGATTTGTTTAACCACATCACTTTTTGGGTTCATTCAACTTGTCAAGTACATAGGATTATGTCCGTCACGTTTGAGGAGTTTGGAGCCATTATTTCTTTTAATACTTTTTCAGTTCACCTCTTTCTCTCTATTTGAAACTCTGATGACATGAATGTTAGACCTGTGGTCCTGCATTGCCCTTAGGCTCTATTAATTTTTCCAGTCTTTTTTCTTTCTTTTCCTGATTGGATCATTTCTACTGTTTGATCTGCAAATTCTCTGATTCTCTTCTCTGTCATCTTTATTCTGCTGTGGAAGTTATCCCATTGAAGGTTTTTTTCTTTTGTAGCTGCTTTAGCTTTCAGTTCTAAAATTTCCACTTGGTTTTCTATTTATACTGGATCTTGAGTCCTATGTAAATTGTGGGTCTCATTGAAATTTTCTGGTTTTAGTAGTAGTTTCTGATTTTATCTGAGAGCATATACTGCTTCATTACTGTCAAGTCAAGGTAGAAGTCCAGGTTCCCCAATAGGGCTCCAGTGACACCCAGGTTCCTCATTACTGCTGGGTAGATGTGAAAGTTCAGATACCTACCAGATCTCTGCTGGTAACACCCAGTCTGAGTTGGCCAGAGATGTCTCCTTACTATCTAGGATGAAATTTATGTTTCTTACATGACCACCTGTGATGCCTCCCTGGTGGGGAGGAGAGATGCTTTGTTACAGCAAGAGGAAAGGACAAATCGAAGCTTTCCATTTCATCTTTGTTGGCTAGGGTGGAAGTAGGCCCACAGTTTTTTCTAGGATTTTTGCCGGCGGTAGAGTGGTTATTACGTGAAAGTTTTCTATTTTGCTAGGCTGTGCTTTTCCTGATTCTTTGACTAGAGAAAATGAGATTTTCTTGAGTTTTTACTGTCTATTGCCATTGGTGGGTTGCTGGCTTTTCCAGTAACAAGTCTGGAATATATAATGCGAAAAAATGAAATCAAACACACTAAAGTCAAGTGAGTTACTCCTCAAGTTCTGAGCTTTTCTCCACCTTTCAGCATCTCCACTTTGTTTTATAGTACAGTAGTACCTTGGTTCCCAAATTTAATTTATTCCACAATTCTGGTGAACTTGGCCCCATTCATGTTCATGTGAGGAAGGTGAATGCAGTTGTGTTTGGCACCTGATGTAGAGTTTGTGAATAAAAGCAAAATGTTGCAGAATGCTTCTGTTTATGAACCAAACTGTTTGCAAACAGAAGTCTTTGTGAACTGAGGTAAGATTGTATTATACTATTATATGGATAGTATTATATAGCATTTTAACATGTCCCTCATGGAAAGGATGGACATAAATACAATCAGTCTTTGCTAAAGTATTAATTTTGGATGTAACTTATTTCTTAAAGTTTTAAAATTTTTGCATTATAATTCAACTTTAATTATACTTGTAGCTGGGTGTCGTGGTGCACACCTATAATACCAGCACTTGGGAGGCTGAGGCAGGAGGATTTTCATGAGTGCAAGACCAGCCTGAGCTACATGAGCTCAAGGCCAGCCTAAACTGCATAGCAAGACCCTGCCTCAAAAAGACAATAAGAGAAAAAATAATTATGCTTGTAGGCCTTCATTGTATAACACTTGTAATTAATTATTTCTATTAGTAAATGTTTGCAGCACATAATAATTATATTCATCTTGAGGACTTGGTACATATGCGCAAAACATTTTAATTTTTAAACACTTTCCCCTCTCCTCTTTTGCAAAAGATGCGACCCTTCTTTTCTATTATCTATATTTTATTTTGCTCTTTAATTTATTTATACTTTTGGGTTTCTCATACCAGAGGAACTACACAATTTTTAAGCTTGTTTGTCTGATTTATTTCACTTAACAAGATGGTCTCAAATTATATCCATGTGCCTACAGTGACTCAGGTTTGCCTTTTTTCTGGCAGACTAGCACTCCATTGTGTATAAATACTACATTATCTTTATCTTTTCATCTGTCAATGGACATACAAGTTGCTTCCAAGATTTAGCTATTATGAGATGTGCCTGTGTAATCATGGGTATGCATTTATCACTCCTCTTTTGAGAGAACACCTAGAAGGGGAATAACTGGATTGAATATAATTTTCTATTTTTAGTTTTTTGAGGGATCTCCATACTAATTTACATAATGGTTATACTAGTACAGATTCCCACCAACGGTGTAGAAGATTCCTTTTTCCCTACAGCCTTATGAGCAATTTTATTATTTGGTTTCTTAATGATAGCCATTCTTACTTGGGAAAACAATCTGACATACAGTTAAGTGACTCATATAAAACTCCAATAAGACATGACGAAAATAAATTTACACTGAGGCATATAATAATCAAGACCCCAGGAATTCTGCACAATTCTGAATGTGTGATGCTGGGATTAAGGGTATGTGATCAATTCACTGATTGATTTGGCACTACCTTAATCCCAGCAGCCTAGATAGAGTATAAAAGCAGCAGAAAGACACTGTTAAGGTTGGTTGTTGATTTTGCTGTCTTCTGCCTATGATGAGCTGTTCTCCTCTGGAGAACATCCAATTATGGACTGAAACCACTACAAACTATGAGTTAAATAAACCTTCCCTTCCCTAACTTTGGGCACCGGATATTTTCTCTCAGCCACCAGAAAAGTAAGAGGCATGTTCCTCCTTTTTCCCTCTCTGAAGTACTACTTTAGGAGCTTCCTAACTCTTTGCATAATATTTGCTACTATTTCACATCCCCTTTGTGTAGCTTGGCAGAATGCTGCAAGTCTAGAAGAAAGGAAGGCTCTGAACTAGCTATGCTGACCTTGTAGACACACAAATTCTTTCCTATGAAAGTAGAGTCAGGAGCTTCTCCACATCCCCTACCCTGAAATAACCAGAACAAAGGCTAATTTGGTGGCCTGTGAGCATCAAGCAAAATCTTGAGAACTATCCCTAGCAATGATAATTTTATTGACTAATATGAGAAGAGCTAAGGAAGCAAGGTACAGGAGAGCTCATTTTGAACTTTTGTCTCCATTTTGACGTGGGGAGGACCTCAGAAGCCAGTGAAGGTTACTCCAAAAGAAAGACAGACGAGATATTCCAAAATCCTTTTCCACACGCCCTCCCTGGGGAAACGGGGTAGGAGGGTGTGTGGCGGTGCACAGGGGATCTAGCTCAGCTTTTGCTGCACTCCATGTCTCATTTGGGGCTGTGAAGCCACTCTATGTCCAGAGCCTTCCATAGGGTCAGAGTAAGTGCGGGGAGAGGGTCATGTGCTGGCTACGAAAGAAGTAAGGAGGCTCCCTGAGAAGGACGGAAGGAAGGAAGGAAGGAAGGAAGGAAGGAAGGAAGGAAGGGAGGGAGGAAGGAAGGGAAATTTGCTCACATCTTGTGGAAGGATGGAAGGGCCTTGGAGAAGGGGTGAAACCTGGCAGTCAGCTCCCCCCTGGGTTGGCCTCAATCTGGAAAACGGGCATGAATTGTGACGAGGGATATGGGAGCAGGTGAGAGTGGTAAATTGCTCACCCGGAGGTGAGCGAGCCCTTGTTACCATTAAAGGGGGTCTCTGAAGGGATGGGCATTCAAGGTGCCCAGAGCTGGAGGCAGGGCCCACGCCCATGTGGTGGAGTACAGGGGCTGGAGATGGCAAGTCAGGAGCTGGAAGATCTTCAGCTGACAGGTTTTAAAAGAAACTGTTGCTTGAGAGGCTTGAGACAAGATCTGTGAGGCTGCCCGTCCAAGAAGCCTCCTTGGGAGGAGGGAGCGTGTGAGTGGGTACTTGTTAAGGGAAAGTGGGGGTGCTCGCCTCGCCCTCCTTGGGGGCACGGGGGTGGCAATAGAAGGCAACAGGTCAGGTGGCAAGTTTGGCCAGGAGCAAATGAAGGAGGGCAGGTGGTTCAAAGAGACGGTGTGGTCCTCACCGTTGCCAAGGCTCTGGGCAGGATTGGAGGAGGATTCTCCAGCCTCAGAAATTTGCTAGCTCGCCTGTGTCCCCTCAAGGCAGCTGTGGGGAGAATCATCTTCCCCCTGGGTGAGATCTGTAACCTGTGTGATAGGGGAGCGGGCCTGAGCTGGGAGCTCCCATCAGTGAGGCTGACTCCCCCACCCCCAGTTGTAGGACAGATTGTTCTCGCTGTTGTTGGTCGCTAAGCAATGGCTCTGTGCCACTGAACCACAACCCCAGGTCTCTGTTCCAGTTTTGCTGGAGGAGGGCGAAGCGATCACTTCCCAGGCCTGGTGGCGAGCGGGCGGGGGGAATGGAGGGAGTTCTTTGGTAGAAGCAGCACCCCTGGGCTGACCTGTGTGGAGGCAGCCTGGCAGGGCCGTCCAGGGCTGGAAACTGGAGGGGAGGGTGGAGGTGGGTGACTGAGCATTTCCTGGAGGTCTCTCGCTCCCCCAGACCTCTCACGTTGGCAGCTTGGTACCTGGACTCACTTGGGTGGGCCCTTGGCTTGCAATGGCCAGACCTCTCATCCTTGGGACCTTGGGGCCGGTGCTCTCAGCTGGAGGGAGGAAGCGGCCCCTGCTAAGGGGTTCTCGATGGGCCCAGGCCTCACCACCTTGAGGGCTGTGGCGGGGGACGACATTGTCTCTGCAGACCCAGGTGGCGGGGTCTGGGCCAGGGGGTGGAGGTGAGGGTTTGAGGAGGAGTTGAGCTGGTGACACAGGCTCGCCGGACTGTTGTCAGGGCAGCAGACTGGCTCCTCCCGCCTCCTTGCCCGGGGTGGGCCTGGCCTGAGCGGCAGGGACAGCTGCGTTTCCCGGGGTTGTCACCCCTCCTAGACCCGGAAATGGAGGGAAGCCCTCGGAGGGGCAGGAAACCCACTCGGCCCCGCCCATCGTGCCAGTGCAGCTACAGCCAAGGAGGAGAGCCGCAGCCGGAGCCTGGGACTGCCAGCCCTGTCTGCGTGCATCTCCAGGCACTCTTGGAGTGCGGGGTGGGCAGGGGCTCCTGTGGGAAGTCAAAGAGATCAGCACGCCCAGTCCTGGATCCCAGGGCACAGTCCGTGCGGGGGCATGCAGGTTGGGTGCGCGGTGGGAAAGGCAAGGAGGGTAGGGGTCGCCCTGCGGGTTTCTCAGGCTCTGGCAGGAGTAGGGGCTGAGCGAGGAGGCTTTGGGCCGGGGGTGGGGTGGGGTGGGGTGGGTGCGAGAGGTGCTGCCCACTAGTTCGATGGCTGCAGGCAAGGAGGCGGGCAGGAAAGAGGCCGTCTGTGTCCCCACTCCTGCCGCTGCCCAATGCCAGCTGCATGCGGGCTGTAACAGTTGTTAGATGTGAGCAGTGGGCTAATTTTTTCTGGCCCAAGCTCAGCAGGAAACTGACAATGAGTTGTGCATTGTTCTTCCGGATGAGTTTGGCCCCAGGGAGGCCAGTGGTGGGGAGTGGAGGTGGGCAGGGGATGTGGCCATCTCTGTCTCGGTGGGGGAATGGTGGCTGGCCCTCCTCCTGTTCTCAGGACGGAAGAGGTACGTGTACTCCAGGCCACTGGGGTCCAGAGAAGGAAAAGACACCTTGGAAGAAGATAGTACAGTTTCTTACTCTTCTCACTATTGTCTCTAATTCATATCCTTTCATTCCTCAAGTCCCTGGGTCCTGGCAGAACGCCTGATACACAACTTCTGGTGACCGCTAGAGAAAGCTGAGAAGCAGGAATCCGCATGGCCTTTGAAGCACAGCCTCCTCAGCCCCTTTAGGATCTAGGTATCTCATTCCTTTTCTTGTTCGGGGGTCTTTGCTCTATTTTTTTATACCAGGAATCAAACTCAGGACCTTGCACTTGCCAGACAGGCACTTGTGCCGCTTAGCTACATCCCCAGCTCTGCTACATTTTCGCTTTAGAATTTCCAGACTTACCTCTAGCTCTTTTAGCAGCCTTCATGCTTTCCAAGCACAAACTGTCAGGCACTGGGGATTTGTAATCTCTGTCAGTTGGCCTGCTCTGCTACTGTGAGGAAGTGGCAAGGAGATTCTGGCTGCCTCTTTAGATAGGAAAAGGCCCTGGAGGAGACCATATGCTCATAAAAATTATGGGATTTTACAGCTTTGAAATCTAAAGATCCTAAGTGATCAAACACAGACTGGATCCTGGGCCTGCTGGGGAGAGGGACTGAGGGTGCTGCAGTCTTGAGTGGGCCAGCTTGGGGCCTGGCAGCAGGACGGAATAATTAGCCTCAGTGGGAGGAGATGAGGACTACCCGATCCTGAAGGTATGTGCACTGAGTGGGGAGAAACAGGGTAGTGGAGGTAGTAAACCTCCCTCTTTGAAAGGAAACTGGTCCTTTCTCTTTCTCCCTGCCCTGCCCAGTGCACAGTACGGGCTTTATTTGTACCTCTTGGGTTGTCGGGGGTGGAAGGGTGGAACCACGTCTCCAAGGCCAAGGCTGCGTGAAGGTCTAGAGTGACTGGGACAAGGAATACCAAAACTCTGTGCTGGCTGGTGGTGAAGGGAATCATAACGCCAGGAGTGAAAATAACCATGATGATATGGGGTATGCTGAAAGGTAGACTTTGCCTAGCTTTTATTTTCCCTCAGAACGAGACCTGCTGACACCCTTTTGGAAAGGGGCTTGCTATGTGATTGTTCAGTGAAGTGAGCTAATCCTTTTTCCCTTTTAGGGCTGGTTTCTTCACCTGGCAAACCAGAGGTTTGGAGCTGGCTGAAAGTCAGTCACCAGAATTCAGGTCTCAGCTTGCTATGTCACTGATGAGCTGTGTGATTCCATAGCATTTCCTTCTTTTTGCTAGGCCTCAGTGGATCCACTTTAGCACACTATAAACAAGGGTGACTCTGAGGGTACTCCTTGCTTTGTCGTTTTTGAAGGTCTTTCTCCTACATCACCCTTCATTCCAGGCTCTGTTGTAATACTTCCAGGTTCTCCATCAATAACATCAAAGGAGCGGGGGGTTGAATTGTATTATTGCTAAGGCTTTTGTCAACTTTCAGTGTGGCACGTTTTTTGTAAGGTGGTAGCCATGGCAAGGCCTCCTCTCCAACTCACCCAGTGACCATGTCTTCCTATTGGAAAGTCATCACTTTTTCAGAGCTCCCTAAACAATTCAATCACAGATTGTCCCCCCAACCCTAAACCCTTATGTAGCTTCTTTTCCATTGTCTGCTCTCACAGGGAAATTTGCCCTGGAAAAACTTTGGGTTGGAGTAAGACTTCAGTTCTAAAGCCAAACTTCCTGCTGTTAACCAGGTTCAGACCATTTCACCCTTGTAGACAACATACATACCCAAACCAGACTTTTAGATCTATTTATTTTGTTCCAAACCCCTTGAGGATTTAAATGTGCCAAGTCTCAAGCTCCAACATTTTTGTTCATTCTCCTAAATGTAACTGTGGTGCATAAAAGGCTGCATCCTACTCTAAATATTAATACTGTGCTGCTTTTGCCAACCAACATTCTCTCCAAAAGCATACAAGCCCACACATGCACACGGACACATGTGGAAGGAGTAAACTGACACCCTGACAATGTTATGTGACACCTGAATGGGCAGATTTGGGACCTATGAATGTCTTTCCTTCATCTGAAGAGTAGTAGGTGGCAGTCTGATTCTTAAGAACTAAACAGCCAGGATCAACAAAGGAGGCTCTGTGGAACCACCCTCTAGTGACTCAGTTGGGGGGGGGGATTGGGGAGGAATGGAAGCAAAGGCATTGTTGCTCCAGTGTTTTCAGTGGTTTTTCCTAGGAGATAAAGGGTTTCTGGATCCCAGCTCCCCCTGTTCCACTACTGTTTGAGCAGACAGACTAGTGACTAGACACTTTCACACCCACAGACCAAGAATCAGTGGGTTTTCCTTTGGGGAGCTGATAAGAGCTGGAATTGGACCAACAGAGAGGGACTCAGGACTTTGGCCTTGAATGAAACCATAAGACCAACTATGCCCCAGCTGCCTATTTGTAATGGAAAAACTCATGTGTGGGGATTATCGTGTTTTTGGAGCCCCTCTGGGAAACCTCATCATCCTGGCCCCGATATGACCCTGGTTTGTGGTGGCAATTTATTGTTGACTCCATAAGACAGCCGGAGATTCCTGGCAAAAACTTGATCAAATGTCTCAGAGGGAGAAGAGACATAAAGACAAAGTAAGGAGAGACAGAGAGAGAGAGAGAGAGAGAGAGAGAGAGAGAGAGAGAGAGTAAATGAGGTAAGCTGTGCTAGCTGAACACAGCCAGGCAGTGCCCTCTTGCCCTTAGCCAGGGGTACTTGGAATGTTCTTCAGTAAGACTGTTGTCCAGAGCCTGGATATAGAGAAGCATCTGGTACCTACTTCAGAGGGATGAAGGTGGTCTAGAGTTTACTTTCCCTGGCACCTTTAATGCACACTGAGCAGCAGGGAGGACGTGCTCAGTGGTAAAGCCTAAGGATGTGTCCCCTTCCTGGAAGAAATTGTCCAACCCTATATGTGGCTGCTGTATGTACTTGTTTTGGATCCGGGGTCAGAATGTTTTTTTTTTTCTCCTAAAATAGTCCATTTCTTAGCCTGGCCCAGGTCGAAATATTGAACTGTCATGAAAATTCAGAGATAGAGTCCTTCACCATGTTAACAAGTATATCTTCTCTCACCATGGCAGCTCACAGCCATCAGTTCTCTTCTTCTTGCTGAGATGAAAGGAATTTCTTCACAGTTTGGCAGGCAGATAAGAGGTTGGGGAGATGGGAAGGCCAAAAGTTAATGCACTGGTTTTGGGAATCTGTTAAAATCAATGAGTAAAATGTGGGATTTTATGCTGTTTAAAGTCCCTTCCTCATGTGATACTTTACTGTTCCAGTCTATGATTATATCACTGTGAGCCCCAAAGTGAGAGGCGGCTCAGCCTGAGATGAGTGAGATTAATGCATGTTACGGGAGGACTGGGCCAAGATGAGGCTGATTGGCCCAAACTCTGTATCTTTCTTTGCTCCAAGCACTTATGTGTCCATGGCAGTCATAAAAAGAAATAGAAGGGAAAGAGAACAGAGAAGAGGCAGTAAAGGAAAAATAAGAAGAGAGAAGCAGACTTTAACCAATGATACCATGGGGATCCTCCCTGTTCATGGCTCTTGGGAGCCACAGCCTCAGGACCTCTGATGTTAACCAGGGTATTTGTATCATTTTTGCCACCTTACCCCTATCACCCCAGAGTTCTCATGGATCAATGGGAATGAACTCCTCAACAAATAAAAATTTGAGTACATACCCCACTAGGCTCCTGGGGGCATAGTAGCACCTTTGGCACCTGATTTTATAGGGTGAATAACCAGCTAAGGCCAGGAGGTTGCATCCTCACCCTCCTCCTACTTCAGGGATCAGAAAGTATGTGTAGAAATCCCAATGGCCAAAAGGTGATCCCAAGCTTGCCCAGATCCTGGGAGAAGGGCCTTGGAAAGTTTAAAGGCATTCATGGGAAAAATTTGGTTGCATATGGGACACCTAGAGCTTTGGCTCCAAGGGGATGGTTGGGTGGCTGAAATGCTATGTGCACAGGTTTGGGAACAAGTATGCTGGTGGCAAAAATGTAAATGCCGAGCAGGGTGGGATGAAGAAGGAGGGCTGGGAGGAGCACACAATATTTTTTTTAAAAGGCATTAGATAGGTTCCTCAGGGTTGGGGGAGCCCGGCAGCAGCTCCCCATTGGGGTCTGGGTCGGGACCCAACATCTTATCCTTGCTGGAATCCCTCTGCTCTTTCTTGAACATTCTTTGATGCATCAGAGGGACAAAGAACAGGATGACAGCCCCAATGATGGGGGGCACCCCGGCAAAGTAGAAGGCCACATGGTAGTCCCCAAAACAGTTGCGGAGGAGGCCTGAAAGAGTGAAGAAACACAAATCAAGTTCAGCTTTGCTCTGCCCCTCAAAGGGGCTGTCTGGCCTCAGTTAGGGGCTGTCCCAGTGCTTCTCCGGAGAATCCTAACTTTCAGTGGCTTGACTCCGAAGCTCCCTCCAATTCAAGGGCAGCAATGGGCCTACAGGCCCAGGAGGTGAATGTTCATGATTGGAAGAAGCTTCTCTTAAAGATTCTACATTTGTGACTTTCATCAAGCTACCCTATCATCCAGTTACTCTCATGGATGGAGTTCGGCAGAAACCTAGTTTAAAAGGGCTTCAGGGGGCTGGGGATATAGCTCAGTGGAATAAGCGCTTGCCTAGCAAGTGCAGGGTCCTGAGTTAGATCCCCAGTACCGGGGGGGGGGGGGAAGGGGCTTCAGGAAGGTGTCGAAGCCTTGTATTGGAACCCAGTGTTATTCGTCTTACTCTGCCCTGCCTCCATATTGTTCGTGTGGAACAATTCAGTTGAGTTCCTATTTGCTTTTTCTCTGAATGCCCTTTCTCTCAAGCTCCAATCGCCCCAAGAAGAAACTGTATGTCTTTCTTCCAGTTACAGATATGGCTGGGCCCTCTGGGTTCCTCCAAGCTACCAATACCGTGAATATGTTTTACACGTAATGCAAAACATCCCCTGCTCTCCTCCAGAGGCTACTATGATGTAGCTCATAAGGAGGTACAGAAACACTGCCAAGGAAATGCAAGAAAGCCCTAGGCTTTTGCTTGCTCAGGATATAAGCAAAATAGGAAGAATTGCAGATGCTGGTGCACTACTGGGATCAGGAGCAGGGTAGAAGCTCCCTCCCTGCGTAAGCAGTGTGGCTGTTGCACAAGTGCCTGAGTGAAAGGTTTGTGACTGTCACATGGGTGCCCTTGCAACGTTTCACACATAATAATCGCTGTTCAAGGAGTGTTTGTTGATTTAGCCCATTTGACCAGCCTAAGGGAGGCAACCCCATGAAACAATGTTTGCAATAAATCTCTAAAAAGGAAATGAAGTTCTCTTTTCATTAGTTTTCCTGTTTCCTATATTCCCTGGGGTACCAACAATGCCTTTCTGGCAGGGTAGAGGGACAAACTACGGGTGCTGAGAGACAGTATTTGAACACTTTGCCTGCTGCTTGTTGTACATGAGCCTTGCTGGCTCAGCCCTGGAGTGTTTCCTTAATCGAATATCTTCCATAGGCTCATTTTAAAAGCTGGTAGAAAAGGAGGAGGAGGGTGTCTCTAAATTTTAATAAAAGCAGGGCGCACTTTCTTTTCCCAAACTACCTTGAAAATAATCCCTTGTCTGTGGAGAGAGCAAGAAAACATGAATCAGTAGAATGGTGAAGAAGACCAAATCCATTTTTCTCTCTACTATCCTGGAAAGAGCTATATTCTCTACAGTAAAACCCCACTGCAAGATAGAAAGCTATGGAAAATCCACCCCCCAAATGAATCCATGTCTATGTATTATGTTCAGTATCTTCCACCAGTGGTGATAAGGAGTTTCATGCACCAGCAGGGTTGCTTACACAGAAAATAAGAGCAAAGGGGCCTCAAGTGGAGGCACTCAGGCTAGATGGAGCCCAGGGAAAACAGGACTGCCCAACTCATGCCCTCTCTGGGAACCAGCCTCACCTGCAATGGGGGGCCCAGCAATCATTGGTAGGGCCATCATGCCTAGGAGGTAGCCAATGGCCTGTGAAGCTTGCATTGGGCCCACTAGCTCAAATGCGATGGGGGCCATGATGGTGATGAAGAATCCATCACACAGGCCGAGGAAGAGGCAGACAACGATGAGGCCCCCGAAGTCCCGGCACTGGGGAATCATCATGGACATCAGGCCCAGGAGTAGGAAGGAGAGGACCTAGAGGAACAAGGGTCCAAGGTCATGTTTTGCTAGCCATCCAAGACCATAAAACAAATGACATCTCCTGTCTCAGATTTTCATTTCTACCATCTGTAAGATGGGGTGGGGTGGGGGGTGTCAGGATCAGGGAGAGCACCCGGACTACATAGTTACTTAAGCCCTTCTAACTCCTGTACTGAACGAGTCAAAGTCTTTAAGAGAGCCCCTACTTAACTGAACATAACAAGATTTTTTTTTAACTGAGGGCATGGCCCTTGGCCCCAGGAAGTTGTTTTTTGCACTGGATCCAGAGATCAAGGGAATTGCTATTTCTGATTTTTGCTCCTGCCTCTGGCTGTCCTGGAGATCAGGGCTTGGGTTCAGAACACACTGATATTCTCAGATCCAAGTGAGATATAGGCAAAGGAAAGGGAGGAGGTGAGGATGGCTTTTGTGATGATTAGATGGGGGCTACAGTGGAAGGTAAAGCCTCTTAAAATGGGGAGGAGCCAATGCCCATTTTTGTGGGGGTAGATTTTAGAAAAAGACCACGTGACATATCACATGCCTCAGACATCATAACATGGCTCTGGGCCTAGATGAACACCCCAGAGCACGATGGGGACTTTCAAGGGTACCAAGCTACTAGGAGGGTATCTAGGGAGCCTATAGCCAGCTCAGAAGCACTGACTAACCACTAGATTTTTCCTAGGAGGCTGAACAGAATGACTCCAAAACAAACTGTCTTTCCAGAGATTGTTTTCCACCCTCAGCAGAGATAAGGGCCACTGGAAACACAGCAGATCTTTTGAATAAGGTCATTTACAATCTGTGCCTGTGAGCTAGACTCAAGAGCTGGGCTGTGGGCAGAGAAAGGAACCCCCCTACTCCTTTTCCAGCCAACTCTTGCAGAGCAAGGTCATCTCAGGGCCAGGGCTAAGACCTGATCTGTTTACTAAGGCCTTAAGAGGCCCAAGGATTTGCCAATAACTCACTGTGGGCCAGTAAACAGGCCAATTTACCTAAATACATGGAAGAACTTGGAGCCAAGTCTTCTTTAGGTCTTACAGATTTTCTGTGTTGTTGCTGATGCTGGGTTTGTTAAGTTGATTGATTGGTTTTTGGAAAGGTTAATGCCATCTGAGGATCTTTTTTGTTGGGAGAATTTTGAACTTTGCCCAGGATGTTTTGACATAGCTAGATAAAGGTTAGGAATAAGAGCTGAGGTACCTCAGTTTCTGCTTTAGGAAATTCATACACAACTATGTGATGGAAAGGACCCACCCATCAAACAAGGTTGTTTTGGCAATTAAGAGTTGACAGCATTATATAACACAAAGGATACGTTTAACAGATTTTAATCCAATTGCTACCTATTGTATCTACTTGCCTTTTATCCTCCTCCATGACTCCTTGCTAAGATCTAGAAAAAAAATCCTTGGAACTGAAAATCCAGCCTCAAAAATTGGTCCAAAGCGAGGCTATCTTGAAAGTTTCTCTGCCAGGAAATCCCTGAAAGCGCTTCCAGGGGCGCCCTCATTACACGCACAGCAGGAATTTCTGTATCGGATGGATCCAGGTGCTTTCCTAAATATCCGAGGTGTCTTAGACAAGGACAGGCTTACTTTCCTTTCCAAGAGGCTGTCCTGAAGCTAGATGCTGGGCATGTGTGCCTATCTTTACCAACAGCAGAACCACAGGGCCTAGTGTAGTGATGGTGAACCTTTCAGAGCTTGCGATGATAACAGCCCACTCTGGCATGCATGCCCTAGGTTTGCTACCACCGGTCTAGTGGGTAGCTCTTCACAACTGGAGGTGTATCTCCTCCTTTCTTCCCTCAGGCCTATACCCATGCATCTAACCCAGGGAGAAGAGAGGTCAATTCCTGTGATGGAGTGTCTTGAGAAACTAAAGAGAAAGGAGAAGTTCATCAATTCTCTTGTGCTCTTGGCCTGTGGCACTGAATTTGTAAAAGGAGATGGACTACAAGTTGATGAAGATATGTTTCATTTATAATGTTCCAGATTATTTGACATTCTAAGCAGTTAAATGGGGTCAAGTAAGAGTAAGAAAAGGCGGCAGGACCAGATGGTGGGGAAAGTTAGCAGAAACACTAGGTTCTAGCCTAGCTTGGCCTCTCACTAGCTATGCTTATCTGTGCCTTGGAACTCCTGCTGCACAGTGGAAAGCACAAGCTGGCGGACCCTACCTCTTTCCTAGCAACTGTGATGAGCAGCGCGTGAGCTATATGGCTAGACAGGGGCTGTTGCCTCCTTGCAAGATAAAGTCCTGGCTTAGAGCTAGATTATCCTGATTTCCCAACCCCTGTGGTAGGGAAGATATACCTGTGCAGGTCATGCAAAATGGGCTGGTAGAGCACATATACGCCTATGCAAAAAACTACTCTGTTCTTGCTGTTATTTGCACAGGGATTCAAAACTTCATAATTGGTTTATCTCAATCACAGCCTCTGAGTTTGTACTTGGTCAAGTCACTTATCTCTGAGCCTTAGCTCTGTCATCCGTCATTTAGGGTAAGGTGGAATATCAGAGCACTGCATAAATGCTTAGTTCTATCATGGCTGAGAAGCCTTTCCTTCAGTTTCTTCATTAGTGCAATGAGAGGTTGGATTTGGTAAGACCGTATGGACACACCCAGCTCTGACAAAGCAGATTCGCCTTCTCTTGCAAACTAACGAAGAGTTAACCACAACAGGAAGAATTAATCATGTCCTCTTTCAAGACACCTAAGGATACTTAGGAATGTATTCAGGGCCATCAGAGACAGAAATCCCTGCTACGACTGTAGGCAGGGCTCCTTGGAAATGGTTTCAAGGCTTTCCTGGGGGATGGATCCAAACTCAGCCACCATCCAGGTGGATTCTTTGTGCCTACTTGCTTTCTGTGGTTACTTTGGCCCTTCACAGTGCTCTGCACTTGGCACATTGGTAAGCCCCACTGTAAGAGCAAAAAACATGAGCTAAGTCAGGAAGGCAGTCTTGCTGTCAGGTACACAAGACTGACGACTTGAGTCGTAATCTGTGCTCCAACCAGACAAGAGCCCCGTTCACAGAAAGAGGCTTCTGTAGCACCCATTCAGCTACTGCCTGCAGTGTAAGGAAAACCTTGTCACTGTCAGAAGGGTTACAACCTGGTCGCACAAATACTGTTTTTGACCCTCACCTGTAAGGTGACATGGGAAAGGGAAGAATTACTGTCATTGAACAAGTGAGGAAAAGTGAGGACTAGAGAGAGAAAGCAAGATCTGGCATTTTCTGGGTATCCATTGATAGGATTATATTTGAAAAGCAGTGCTTGATACCAAGTAGCTCTAGAAGTATGAGATATGGTAGATGTGGACCTGGAACTAGAAGAGAAACACTGGGCTACAGAGTACTGCAGATTTCTAAGAGTTCCCGGCAGAGTGTAGGGTAGCAATGAAGTAATCCTTACTGTGGTAGTGCTGAAATTAGTGTTTACGGTGGGCTTCATGTAACTTTTGGTCTCCGTTTGATCTTGGTCGAGTCACAGAAGGGGCTTTCAGGTGGAGAGCCATTACTGACATTAAAAAAATAAACTTCCTGAAAAACATTATGAAGGTTCCATATACACTTTACAGTATACCCTCGATACTTGCTCCATTTTGGTGAAGGAGGTACAACAAGAATGATTGCCTTTGTTTGAAAGAAAAGCATACTGAAGCTCAGAGAATTTGATTGACTTCTCCGTGTTGCACAAAGCTGCTGCTAGAGCTGTGGGCTAGGGGCCTACAGTGACATACCCTACAATTCTATCCCAAAGCCTGGGGTTAACCTGAGGCAGGCTGTTTTTTGTCACAGTAGACAGGAGGTAACACTCACCTGTAAGTAGATCTTTTTAAGTCCAGGAATGGAGTCACTGATATGGCCTGACACAAGACGCCCGAGGCCTGAGGTAGCCCCGATACACACCAAGAGCACCCAGGTCTCCTTGATTTCCAAGAACTCCTCTTCCACATACTTCATCTGAAAAGCATAACACCAGAACCCCCAGAACAGGAGGAGGGAAGGGAGCTGACTGGTTAAGTGTTGGTATATACTGTACCTTTACTGCTCACTTCCCTGGATCAGAGCAAGAGCCCTATCTCCTGTATCTCTCTCCCTTTTACTCCTGGCTCCAGCAGAAGTTCTCCACCTGGTTCTAACAGCCAGAAAGGTTGCCTATTCCTTGACCCTCTGGATTCTGAGCTTCTGGCCAACAGCTAAGGAGGGTGGGTATGTCTAAGCTCCCTCTAAGACTTGGTGGGACAGAATATAGCCTTAACAATTGAACCCTCCTCAAGGATTCCTCTATATTTTCCTGACAGCCTGACCCAAAACTGGCAGATTGGGGCAACATCAGGTCACCAGGAGAGAAGGAACAACCATCTTCCAAGTAACTCCTCCATAATGTGTTCTAAGAAACACAGTCTATGAAAGGTAGCAGGGGGACTAGAACCGACAGTTCTGTGCCCTGTAGTTCAGTGAATGTTGGGGTAAACATAATTGAATATATTTCTTTACTGCCATATTTCTACTTAAAGAGATTACTACAAATACTACACATTGTAAGTCTAGAGAGATATGGTATATTATTTCCTAAACAAAATAATTTGACCACAGAGACTGGCATTGCACAGAGCACAGTCCTAGAAAATCTTGTCTTGAGCCACCTGTCCCTTGCATCCCAATTATGGTCCTCATATAGATCTCTATCTAGACTTTTTATTGTAATGGAAGCTGTGGTCCATGAACCTTCTGCTAAGGAGGCCCCCACCCCCACCCCCATTTTTCTTTGAAGTCCTCCTTTGACCTGTGCTTTCCCCTCTGGTTACCTCCAACCACTGTTTCCTTTGTTTTTTCAAACATCTCAGCTTGCCCTTTCAGTATGCTCCGCCCCTACCCCACTACTCCACAAAGGCTGAGGGCAGCTTCTTGAGGCCAGGTGGGGTGGACCCAGCCTGGTCTTCCTCACCAGGTGTACATAGGGAACGAAGTAGCCAAGGGCCGCAGCAGCAATCCCGAAGGCCCAGATGCGGTAGGTACGTTGGCGAAATACTCTCATGTTGAAGTACTTCCTGAGCTGAGCCAGAAAGCGCTGGTGCAAGGTGCGGATACCTCTCTTGCTCGGGGTGTCCTGGGAGCTGGGCAAGAGGGGCCGGTAGGTGAGCGAAAGCAGCATAAGGACAAACATGAAGGTACTCAGCACCTGGAAGGTTTGGGCCAGCTTGATCTTATCTCCCAACATCTTGATCAGGAAGGGAAAGGACATGGAGAAGATGCTACTCCCAGCAGACACAATGCCGTTGGCCAGGCCCAGGCGGCGTTGGAAATAGTGGCCCAGGATGACGAGGGATGGTTGAAAGGCGAAGGAACAACCACAACCAAAGAGTATCCCATAGGTGAAGTAACGTAGGCTTAGGGAACTGTGGGAGAGACATCAAAAATTATCTTCAGCAGCCTGATTAGCAAGCCATCTGCTTCCCCCTGTCGCCTCTTGAGACCTCTATCCCACCACTCTTAATCCAAAACCTTTCTTGACACTGACCTTCAAGCTTTTCCATAGGCTGTTTCTGGCTTGCTTTGGAGCATGCATTGTGGCACCCTACCAAAGACTATTCAAAATCAGGCCAGAAAGCACCCATGGAAAGGCTAGAGCAAGTGCTATGGGGAGTAAGTCGGTGCCTCAGAGAGACTGCTCATGTACACAGCACAGAGATACTGGTGGTCAAAGCTCTTCCCCGAGTAACAGCAAAGTTCTACAAAGAGACAAGATCTTGGAAGGTTGAGAACCTACATAGGACTCTTTAGTCTTTCTTCATACTCAAGGCCCTTAATATTTCAGAGCATGGCTCATAATTTCAGAGACATGCCCTCCTCAACCATGGCCAAAGTCCAGCTGTCCCAGGACCTTTACCTCAGGCTCTGGGTGATCTCCAGAGATGGTACCCTGGGGTAAAAAGTCTCTTTAACTTCCAGAGTAATATGTCTGTTGCTGTACATGGTATGGATTAGTTTCCCCAGAGTAGCCTGGCTGCTTGACAGGAAGACAAGCCTCAAAGAAGTTTTGGGCCAAACCAAGTAAGAGAGAGCCTGGTTTAAAATGCTTAGACTCTGCTGTCGCCATAAACCTCTATTGTGGAAGGCAAAATGTCAGAAGTTAAAAAAAAAAAACATGAAGTCAGCATGGCCAGCTATTTGCCCCTGGACAATATTGGCACAGTCTAGTAGTTTTTTTTTAATGCCTGCATATATTTTGAAATAGTTCTTATCCTTGCACTTAATTGCCCAGTACTCTTCTAGGCCAGAGAGCTCTTTCCCAAAACGAGAGCCAGTCTTCATACTGAAGGTCTGGGCCTATGATACAGAAATGATATGGTGCTAGTTTTCCAAGATAGCTAGCTTCACTGTTGGTTTCCATCTGCTTGTGTTCACTGGTAATGAGCAGGGGTTTTGGTTTCAAATAGTTATCTCCATTTGGAACACACAGGTAAAGCTAACTGCTTCTTTTCTCTCAGGTTCCTTTGGGCCTCCTCCCATGAGGAGGTACCCTACTGGATTGGCATGGGATGAGGCCTTATCTGAGTGAGGGAACCTAGACCTTCAGAGAAGGGGCTGTTGTAGAAAACCATGGGATTTAGTTCAGGGTATTAGTATTTCTAGCTGGGCCCCAGAACTGGAAGCCCCTGAGTGGGCTTACTTAAGTCTCATCAGCTATACCTTTACTTTGCCCCATTCCATGTCATGAAAAGGAATTCAGGGTTCTTACTGAAAGAATAGGAAGGATGACTTGGAGCACTAGCCACAAGCAGAGTCATTTATTCACTGGATGTGAAATCATCCAGAAAGTTTCTTGGCTCTGGAAATGTTCTCACAAAAAGAGCAAATGTACTCAGGGGCTCAGGGGCTGGGAAAAAAGGATGCTTACTCCAGTGTGCCTGAAAACACTGTGTCTGAGCCCCTGTGCCTTTTGTGACTGGGCCCATTTGGAAGGGAAATGGGATGCACATTCTGCTAATTTGTTTACACATTGCTCTGCTCAGCCTCAAACAACAGGTCTTGCTATGGTATGTACTGCTTAGACTGAAAGTACTTCCAAAGCCTTGCTCATTTCCACAAGAAACCAGGTACTAGCTTGATGGGGACAAATGAGGTCGACCACCAGAGGTGTCTTAAAATGACTTGGAGCTGCTGCTTTGGGGAAACTGAACAGGTTCCAGGCAGGATGAGGCTTTTTCCCTTCTCTGTCCCAGTTGGATGGGATGGAGGCAAGAAATCATTACAAGCCAAATCTGAGCTCTCCTGGAGGGGAAGATGGGCAGCTGGAAAGGCTCAAGTCCTAAAGAAAGCTGGCGCACCCTTACAAGGCCTTCTTGAGGCAAAACACAATAATCATTCTCCTGTGAGAGTGGAACCTTATGTCGAGAGATCCATGCCCTGCTCTGGGGAGTGAAGCTCAGAAAGTACATCTCTGGCAAGTTAGCTCTGCCCCATTCCAGATATGTTACTGGGGCCATTTGCATGCCTTCAGGCCAGCATTCCCCTACATCAGCCTAGGCAGACTGGCAGTAGGAGGCACTATAACTTCCAAATGGGTGGAAGAAAGTCAGTGGAGTTCTTTAGGAATCCCATATTCCTCCAGCTGTGGTGTAGGATCTTTATTCTCCCCTCTTATGTACACAGCTTCTGTAGGGCTGGTAGGAAAGCAGAACTGTGGCCTGGTCCTTGCCTAACACTGATAACTTCTGCCATTGGACCAATGCAATTAGGGTTTGAGTCTAGTCTGTACCTGGCTAGATTGCTGGGTTCTGGGCCTGTCCTTCAGTGAGCGATATTGATAAACACCCTTCTCATGCCCAAGACGTGAATCAGTCTATCCCAAATTATTCTTCTGTCAGCAACCAGACGTACCAGAGAAAAAGGCCAGACATGCTAAAAAGCCTTGGGCTCAGCTGACCTCTTTTTTCCAGCATAAGATTCCTTCTGGAATCTTGGAATGCTGGGTGTTTACATGGGTTGACTCCTGGGAGGGAAAGTGAGGTTATGAGATGTGTGGTACATTGAAGGAGAATAAAGTGGCAGAGCTTGAAAGGTCCTAGAAAGACCATCTGATCAAATCCTTTTATATTACAGATAGAAAATCTGAGGCACCGAGAAAGGAATGATATACATTATATGTGTACATATATGTAAATATATGATATATAAATATATAAAATATATATACATATATCACATATAGTATATATATTTTTCCATATATGGTATTCCATAGCCTTTCTGTGGCTGAAACTGGGCTTGGGCCCAGCTTTGTGAACTACCAGTCTTAGGCTCCTCCCAACACTTTGGAACTCTTAGGTCCTCTCCATGAACATCCCCTACAAATACATCCTACAAACCCTTCCTAGATGAGTTCCATTTGATCATGAATCTTTCAGGGTCCTTACACAGTCATGGCAACAGGGGAGAAGAGTGTCCCTAGATGAAGCCCCCAATGAAGCCAATCTTCAGGCTTGGGGAAGTAGCCAGAAACCTCTCATCTTACCTGGTGAAGGAGCTGGTATGGAGGCCAATGAAAGCAACAGCAGCTCCTGCAGTTGCTGTGATTCGGCAGCCCAGACGGTCAGTGAATATACTCACAATGGGAGAACAGAAGAAGATCATGCCCATGGCGAGAGCTCCTACCCATGCTGTAGAGAAAAGAAGCACAAAGACACTGTAGCTTAATGTGCTGTCTGTTGATGTCAGTGGTAGATATTCAAGTTCTTCTCTGACCTTTCAGAGGGGCACTGCATTAGTCTGACTGTTAGGCTGCTGGTCCTTGATGGTCAGAGAGGTGTGCAAGCAGAGGCTAGGTATAAAACAGAATATTCTAGCACTGGGATCTGACTTGGCAGGGCCTTCAGGGACTTAGATTCATAGATGAGGACCATTAGGATAAATTCTTAGGAGCTATGGTCAGGCTTGTCTCAGTCATTGCAACAACAGTATGAAGATGCTAAGACTTCACACACTGAAGGGCACAGGCAAAAGTGTCCCAGGATTATATCAGGATGTAAATGGCAACTGAAAGATTTCTAGGGATAATGTGTAAGAGGGTCATGGAATTCTCATGCTGAAATCCTTCATCAAAAACCATGTTTGGCAAATTCTTTACTCCAAACTCAAATAAAGAGCTTGGTGGTCCGAGAGGGTGACCCTGAGGACTCGACCAGGTCTCTGGGCACACTGCATTAAGGCAGAGCCTGGCATTTTGCGGGGTAACCCCACCGACTTGAACAGACCCCGGATGGCTTTGAGGGCTTGTCAATGGGGGCTTGACCACAGTGAACCTAGTTCCCTGCCTATTTACTGTCTTTGAGGATTGGTGCTTTTCCACTTCCTGCCATAGCAATTTGTGTGCACCCATGTTTGTTACAGCATAATTTGAAGCAGCCATGTCTCTTCCCAATGTGAGAGCCTGAGGGAGTAAATAAACCAAAAAGTACAGTTATTATTAGAGGGAAGACGACTGATTGGGTGGTAGAATAATGGAGATGAGGGTGGAGAAAATTGATTAATCGAACGAGCCATCATCTGTATAACTGAGTAACAAATACGAAGATAACATTATGTAATACAGTATCCAGTGCTAATTCCCTACTATCTTCTTTATAATTTTGTATTTCCTTTATTGTTTTTGTGTTAACTAATGTGAAGATAACATTATGTAATACAGCATCCAGTGCTAATTCCCTACTGTCTTCGCTGTAATTTGGCATTTCCTTTATTGTTTTTGTGTTATTCTGGTTTATATGTCTCCATTCTTTTGTCTTTAAAATAAAACAAACTCAAATAAAACAAAGTTTATTCTATCTTTAATGGTAAAGGACCTGAATAATCCTCAACAGGGAGGAAGACATTTGCTGCATTGCAGATTCTTCTGGCCCTTTTCCCCTCACTCAGCACCTCAGAAGGAAAGCCCAAACTTTGCTGTCATTTTGAGCCTTTTTTCCCCTAGGTTTATTATTTTAGTTCCTGTAACTGTTCTTTAATTTCAAACTTTGTAATTATTTTCAGTTTTCTTCTAAACACATTCCAAGTCCTCATCATTATTATCGTCAAAAATGTTTAGTTTCAACAAACAGACTGAGAGAGAAATTGAGGAAACCATACCTTTTACAATAGCAACCAAGAAATTGAAATACTTAGGAATCAATCTAACAAAGAATGTGAAAGATTTATTCAGTGAAAACTACAGTACTCTGAAAAAGGAGATTGAAGAGGATTTCAATAAATGGAAAAACATACCATGCTCATGGTTAGGAAGAACTAAC
>PVLD010025664.1:0-23374 GCA_004027595.1 Dinomys branickii
CTACTAAAAAGCAGCACGGAAGTCTCCACTGATGGAATGCCCAAAAGCTTCCCGCTCTTCCCTCTACTTCCTCGATTAAAGCCAGCATCAGAGGGTATCCTTAATTCTGTTTTTTTGTTGTTTTTTTTTTTTGCGGTACTAGGGGATCGAACTCAGGACCTTGTGCTTGCCAGGCAAGCACTTATTCCACTGAGCTATATCCCCAGCCCGTAACTTTAATTCTGTACCTTTAGTTTAAATCCAAACATTTGCCTAATTTTGTCTGAAATTCAGCTGCTTTGATGGTTCCAGTACCCTCTGTGGGTCAAGGAACCAGATGGCCATGCTCGTGGGATCCATTGAGATGGTTTTCTCTTTAATTCATTGTTTAACTTTTTTTTTTTTTTGAGACATCGTCTCACTGTGTAGTTCAGGCTGGCCTTGAACTCACTATGTAGCCCAGGCTGGTCTCAAACTCATGTCAATCCTCCTACCTTAGCCTCCTAAATGCTAGGATTACAGGTGTGTGCCTCCATGGTCAGCTTTTTTCTACACTTGTATAGGGCAGAAAAGTCATATTTTCTCTGGTTCACTTGCTAGGTTTATGGCTGAGACCCCTATAACAAAAGACAGTTTAATGGCCAGCCATAGTGTCAAGGCTATAACCACAGCACTCTAGGAGGCTGAGGTAGGAGGATCACAAGTCTGAGACAAGCCTAAGCAATTTAGCAAGACTCTGTCTCAAGATAAAAGACAAAGTGGTTGAGGATGTAGCTCACTGTGAAGGCTCAATGCCCAGTACTTAAAAAAAAAAAAAAAATTAACGAGAACAGCAGCCGTTGTTATTCAATAAATTCTCTGGGACGTGGGAGTCCTCAGAAATGAAGACCTAAAGAGAGAGAACACTGTGTTTATGGACAGTTGTGCAGAAGTGACTGGAAGACCAGTGAGGGTGTGATCCACAGTGGTCACAAATGGAGGAATTTAGCGAGGCTGGTTGGTTCAGATTTCTCCAGGTATCTCTGTCTTCAGGGATAAGGACATTCCTTTCCCCCAGGTATGGCATGGGCACTTGTCACTTGGAGAGTGACTGTCAGAGCGTGACCTTGCGAAGTCTTCTGGCAGGGGGAGGGTGAGAGAGGCTGTCCTGCTTCTGCCGCTCTCATTTTCAGTTTCCGAGGTGCTGTGCTTTGGCACTGTCTTTCCTGTGGCCCATCACTTCTGCCACTTGTAATAGTCACGTGTGCCTCACAGAGTGGGTCTTGCCTCTGTCGGCCTCGGGTGCCTGGCTGACTGAGTGGCCATGGTCTGTGCTGGAGCAAACATACAGCAAAGTGATCACAGTGTGGCCACCAGGGCAGGGGTGCTGGCCCGGCCCACGGACGCCTGCAACGCCGCTTCTGGCGATGAACGGCTTCATTCTCTCAGGGGGCCTCCTAGCAACAGGAAGCCTCACACTGGTGTCAGCTCTGGCCAGGCCATCACCTCACACAGCTGGGAGAAGCAGCAGAGGCACAGAGGGTGGCCGCGGCCAAGGACAATGCCGGCCTCCAGCTCCAAAGGCTGTCACCGCTTAGGGCCCTTGTCTAGAAGAAGAAGAGGGAGCCACCGTGGTCAGGGCACATGAATACTATTTTAAAGACTGACACATGGGTGCTTCCCTCCCTTCTACCTTCTCTTTCCCTTCAAGCAGTAAGCTTTATGCTTTGTTGCCCCAGCGAAGGGGTAAGAAAGGGCAAGAGGCAGGGCATCGTTTTGGTTCTCATTTTCTAAGTTCTGAGGAGGGTGTAGAAACTGCATGGCTAGAGGAGGAAGAGAGAAGGCAAAAGCTCCAGAGTTTTACAGTGAAATGTCTCTAAGAAAGTTGAGGACAGATTTCCTTCAGTGCTGGTTTCCTGGCAGGGCCCCAGGGAGGTGGCCACCCAGTGGGGTCTGGAAACAAAGGCATCACCACATCTGAAAGGGCTACTGAGAAAGGGTAACACTCAGTGACAGAGGGGCGCCTACAACTGGGAACCCAGTCTGATCATGGCATTTCCCCAAAGTGGGAAAACTTGGAATAACTGACGTTAACTAAGCATTTTGCCCGTTTGTCAGAGTGGGGTCCAGAGGCAGAAGCTCCACTGATAATGGAAAAGGATGAACACGATGCTCTGCAGGTCTGACTGTGTGGACTGAGAATGCCCAGCAGGAGGGTTGGGGGTCTCCTCCTAGCCACACTGGAACTACATTCCCCAGAATTCCCTCCCTTCAGCATACGAGTTAGGGGTGTGTGTGTGTGTGTGTGTGTGTGTGTGTGTGTGTGAAGCAGCAGCTCTGATGCTCTGAAGGCCTCCCACAACATCGCTGCCCTGCTGGCTTTCCTCGGTGTGGGCAGCAGCTGTGCCCACATCTCTGTCTGTCACTGAGCCTCTATAGGGTGCTTCTAAACAAACTATCCTGCTCGAAACCTTATTTCAAAGGTGGCATCTGAGAACACCCAAACTGAAACAGAACTCAGTGGATGGAGCAAAGGATTGAATCTGGCAGGATTAATTCAAAGATCTTCACTGAGATAAAAATCCATCCTTACATGTACTAAAGGAGATTCTCTCACTAGAGCAGCTTTGGATTTTAGGGCTGGAGCCAGTGCCTGTTGGCCTTTGTGGGAAATCCTAGGAGGGGGCTCCAGGTCCCTAAGTTTAGTGTGTGTGTGCGTGTGTGTTGCTGGATACAGAACCCAGGGCCTCACACATGCTAAGCAAGCACTCTACCACTAAGCTACTCCCAAGCCTTTTCCCAGTAGGATAAGTGTTGTTTATGTATAAGATGCTGCTGGTGCAGATAAAGAGAAGCACATGATTATAATCCAAATGGTCTGAGCCTCATTTCCTTCCCTGAGACCTACGTCAGCACTGCAGCCTGGCTGAAAGGAACACAAACCTGACTCCAAATAGCCCTTGCATGTAACAACACCTTTCCCAAATTAATACCTCTGAGTCACTTAGGAAGGGACCTGCCGTATCCCGCACACAGCAGGTTCTCTGCCCCAGAGTTCCACCCTAAGGCAGTTGCTGAAATCTTTCCTCAGTTTTCCAAAGGTTCCAGGGACTCGCTCCCGCTTCTGTCTCCCACAGGCGAGTGTCACCATGTCTCATTAAGCTTCCATAAGAGGCTGGAGTTGGGGAAGGGATGGGCTTGGGCAGTGGGGAGACTAATTGTACCGTGCTTTAAAACTTTTTGTCCCTGTTCCATGTGAAAATTAATTAACTTGGCTGCAAGTTCAGTATCCACCTGTCCACTAAGAGGCCTCCTCTCAGAGAGAAATAGCATAGAATTATAGTCTACCTACAACTCAATGACCTCGGTTCCTGCCAGAAGCCAATGCCCCGTCCAGGTAGGTACTTTAGGGAGGGTTGCTGACGACCTCCCAACCCACTAGTCACATTCTTTACGATGGTTTCACAGCTGGTACAGGCAATGTGGCTGTCCCCTGGTGAGATATGAACTTCTTCATCTGCCCTGGCATGACTGTCCTCACATTTTCTAGGAAGCACCTAGTATTGTTGTCTAGATTTTAAATCGTGGCTAGTGATAAGGGCTTCAGAAGTTGGCCAACCTCTAGGTCCTTTTCCGTCTTATTCTCCCTGGCACTGATGTGTGTGACCTTGTTTATGTGGTTGATGCACTGCCAAAACTCCATTTTCTCTGCTGAGGGAAGAGAGTCAGAGGGAAAAGCAGGCTTTATGTCATTCTCAGAGCAGCCTTGCTTGTGTAGGATTCAGAAAATAGTCCAGAGGAAGGAGGACCTCAAGTTCAAGCCCAGCCTGGGCAATTTAGTGATTTGAGACCCTGCCTTAAAAAAAAAACACAAAAAAATCCCCCAAAAACCCAAAGAAAAACCAACAACAACAACAAAAACCTGGGCGTGGTGGTGTATGCCTGCAATCCCAGCACATGGGAGGCTGAGGCAAAGGGATTTCTGTGAGTTTGAGGCCACCCTGGGCTACATAGTACATACAGAACCCAAGGCCAGCCTGAACTACACAAGGACACCCTGTTTCCAAAAAAAAAAAAAAAAAAACTGAGAAATCGCTTTTCCAAGAATCACTCATCAGTTAATGGCTAATCAAACCAACTGGTGCTGGAGTAGCCACAAAGAAACCCTTCAGGACACGCACCTACCTGTGCTTTGGCTGCAGCTGCGTCAGCTGCTCGGTTATCTTCTCCTAACCTCATTTCCTCTTTTTCAGAATGGACAGGAGGAGAGTGCTGACCTCACCAGGCTGTTGTGAAAATAAAACAAGACAAGGGCTGAACTGCACTGCGTGCTGCGGTTGCCGCTTAGTAAGAGCCCAAGCAGTATCCGGCAGCCTCATGCTTGGTTTTATTTTTTGGAGCTGAACACAGGCACTTTCTGTGAGTCCTGCTGCTATGTTTGGACCCTGAACGTCCCCCAAAGGGCCGTGTGCTGAAGGCCTGGCCCCAAGGTGGGGCCATCGCAAGGCACTGGAAGCCTCTTGCGGTGAAGCTTTGCAGGAAGTCTTCAGGTCACTGGGGGTGTAGCCTTGAAGGGGATGGTGGGACCCCCGCTGCTTCCTCTGCACCGTTTTTTGCTTTTCAGCTTTGAGGTCAGCAGCGTCTGCCACACACTGCCTGCCGCTGGCACTGCTGTTGCCTTCCAGCGGCCCCATAAGTCTAACAGCGAAAGGTCCTCTCCATCACAGAACCTCTTTCTCCTTATAAGCTAATTTATCTCTGGCATTTTGTTATAGTGACAGAAAGCTGACCAACACATCAGGTGAGCAGTGTGTAGGGCTCAGTGGTGCTCCTGGAGACCCTGGCAGGCCCAAAGAGTAACGGAGAGAAAAGGAAAAGAAAGACCAGAAAGCAGCATACCTGCTGAGCAGGAGGGAAGCATGGAAACCCAGAGTCAGGCTGCTGAGGGGCCACTGGAGGGGAGGCTGGAGCCAGCAGAGAGGCAGAGGGAGTGTAGCCACAGGTGAGGTCCAGGGAGAGGTCTGAGTGGGTGGAGCCGGGTCAGGACAGAGAGGTCAGGCGTCATCCATGCCTGAATAGTTCGGAGCAGGGAAAGCAGTAAGTCCCATAGCAGCAGACCAGTGCATGCACACGCACAGGCAACCTCCTAAGGAGGCCGCAGTCGACCTACTTGAGCCTGCGTCTACGACTGCTGACCCAGCTGTGGTCAAGAGCTCCTAGGCATACAGATGGCCTTTCATCTCATGCACCAGCAGAGTCCCTCAGCTCTTCTGTCCCGTGATTTTGCCCCTAACTTGGGAGTTGCTCAGTCTGCCTGCAGGTACAGCCACAGGAGAATGTGGGTGGGGCCAGGGGGAGAGGGAGGGAGGTGCTGTGGAGGGTCAAAGCTGCCAGGTAAATGTTCCAAACCCTCCCATGTCAGCAGGACAGTTCTAGGTGGTTTCTATAGCTCTTCAGCAGGGAGACTGAGCCAATTATCCAGCGACACCAGCTCCATCATGCAGCTTCTGTTGGCTTTACCTTCCTTCCTGTATTGCTCTGCCCTCCTCCTCCTCCTGGCGTCATTCCGAGCCAACCATTGTCACCCAAGTCTTGTCTCAGGCTCTACCTTAGAAAGGGTGCAAACCAAATTGTACGATTATGGCAGCAGAGATTGAAAAAACCAAAGACCTAGCTCAGAGTTGTTAAAAAAAAAAAAGATCCAATTGGAAACTAGGAACATTTTTGCCAACATAAGATTTCAACAACAGAGTCGAGATCATAGCAAAAGCTAGATGTACACAGATAAACTGGCTGAATGTGGACAGGAATGTGGATAGAAGAAAAACAAACAAGAATATTAGAAAGAAGAGCGCACAGGCAAACCCAGAAGCACACACAGGACCATACACAGGTCATTCATCACAGGGCTGTTTGTGGCGGTGGAGTCAGGGTCAGGCTCAGTGCCAGGAGCCTCGAGGCGCCCAGTTGAAAGCGGGACCTAAGCATACTGTGGCCATGGAGCAGGTGGTAAAACAGTGAAAAGAGAAAGCAGTCAGAAGCAGGAGAAGATCTAGGGCACAATATCAATTACATAAATATACTGTATATACAAGGAGGGCTCGAAATATATATTTTAAATGTTTAAATTAAAAATTTATTACAATAGGGCCAGGGATATAGCTCAGTGGCACAGTGCCTGCCTGGCAAGTGTGAGGTCCTGAGTTCGATTCCTGATACCAAAAAAAATTACAAAAAAAGACACATTACCATTAATTTCCCTCAAATATACCCCCACTCACGTTGAACACACTTATCCCGTCACTTTTGATACTCTCTGCAGCAGTTCTGGAAGTGCTCTTTCTTGAGCATTTTTACAAGAGGTGATTAAAAACAAAGATGAAAGCTGCTGCAAAGTGCTATCCATTGGAAAGCCAAGCTCATAAAAACGCTGCAGGGTTCCGGTCCACCTTATTTGCCAGATCTGCTTTGGTGTGACTTGTGGCTATTCCCCACAGTCAAATGACTATGAAAGGTAAGACTTTTGAATCAGTGCAGGGCGTTGAAGCAGCCATGGCAGTACAACTATAGAGAACTTGTAGGCCTGCTTCAGAAAGCAGCAAGAATTGTGAGGTGAGTGTGTCTAAAGGAAGGGAGGATTTTTAGGGGGTTAATGATAGGGCCAGCCGGGCGTGGTGGCGCACACCTATAATCCCAGCACTTGGGAGGCTGAGGCAGGAGGATTGTGGCAAGTTCAAGATCAGCCTGGGCTATGCAGTGAGCTCAAGGCCACCTTGAACCACATAGTGAGACCCTGTCTCAAAAAAGACAAAAGGCAAAAAAAATAAAAAATAAAAAAAAGATAGTGTCTTTTACCTTAACAACTTTAAAAAATTTAAACATTCATCTTGTTTATCACACCTTGTATAATGTTATATAAGGAAACATACAAGTACAGGTAACACCTACCAGACACTATAGTGATTGTCTCCCGAAGACCGGAAATGAGAGTGGGAAGTGGGGGTGAGGAAAACAAACAAACGAAAGGGGTTCCTTACCAGACCAACAGGGGCTGTGGACCATGAACTGGGCGGCCAAGGGGCATGATTGCTGTGGCTTGTCTCCTGTGAAAGCTCAAGTTCAAGTTTAGTGGCTCCCATCACAAGCTGTTAAGAGGGTGGAGACTTAGTCCGCTGTGATGTGTAGAGGCAGGGTCTTTGGTGGTGCGGATCAGGGCATCAAGAGGGAACCCCGGAGGTTGAGTCCCGGTGGCTCTCTAAGAAGAGGGAGTGGCCGGGCTTGAGGGCTCACACCTGTAACCCCAGCGCTCAACAAGAACAGAGTGCCCAAGGGGTCAAAAGTGTAAGCAGGCCACCCCTAGGGGGTGTGGGGTTTTGGTCTGCACCTTGACCTGCACTCCGCCCGGATATATCAATAGGCAAAAGAATCGGGCCGAGGACCAGCGAGTGGAACGCCATTTAGAAGAACCAGGGAGAACCCTACGGGTTTTGTCTGTGCACCCAGTACAAACGTAAATACCTAGGGTAAATTCTGGGAAATTAAAAACATATGTTTTAAAAGTGTGTCCAGGACATGAAAGATTTGCTACATGAGTCGTTAGTGGCTCTGACGCAAGGACGTGCAGAACAGTTTTGAGAAGTGTTTTTCCTAAATCACGGGATTCTTCGACTGTCTGGCCAGGGCCCTTTCCTGGAGGAAAGCCCTGCGCCAAAGACTGCACTTCCCCCAATTTTCCAGCGAGTGGCAGAAGCACCATGAGCCCGCAGCCCTGGCAGACCGCCTGTGACCTGGAATTTAGGGCTGGGCTGCCTGCTACTAGGGCCCAGGCTTTTGGCCTGCTTCTCCACTAACAAAGGTTGCTTATTTTTAAGGTTTTTGTTTTTGTTTTTGTTTTTAGAACAGCAGAGTCAATTATGTGCTCATAGCTGCATGGTTTTAAAATTCTGGACTGCATTTGAATTCAGGGTAAGGACCTAAAGTATTGGCTTACTTTATTAAAATTGAAATAAAATATATTCGTTATGAGGAAAAAATTTCTGTAAAGTACAAAATGGAAAAGTTTTAGTTCCACCCCAGAGGAACACTAAGGTATCTTTTTTCACACAGAAACCCTTTATCAAAAGTAGCATCATATAATACAGCCGTTTTATAGACGCTTCATTTCAACAAACCAACCAAATCTGGCTTTTTGTAGGGGCTGAATAGTAAGCAAAATTTACTATTCTAGAAATGACATTTAGGCTGGGCACAGTGGACACCTGTAATCTCAGCTACTTGGGAGACTGAGGTAGGATGATATCGGGTGTGAGACCAGCTTGGGCTTCTTAGCAAGATTTTGTTTCAGAGGGCAAAATAAAAAGGGCTGGAGCTGGGTGTGGTGATGCGTGCCTGCAATTCCAGCACTTGGGAGGCTGAGGCAGGAGGATCACTGAAAGTTCAAGACCAGCCTGTACCCAGAAAAGAACATAAGAGAAAGAAATGTATATGCATGTTGTTAATCTAGTTATTTCCATGAACTCATCCTCACACCCAGCGAGATGGGCAAGACCTCCTAGCTCTGTGTTAGCTTCAGGGCATCCTGCCGAGGGCCAGGCATTAAATAAGCAACTCAGGGAGGAAGCCAAGCTTTTCTTTGGATCCACTTTTCTAAACTACTACTGAGTTTTTGCCACCAAGAGCTTATGTTCTCTGATCTTTTTTGTAGGTGTCCCCACATAGTGACTTCCTGGATGGTGGCTGTTATTTCCACTTATTCAGTAATAGGAGATCATCACAGAGCAGCTTCAAAAGTCTCTGGGAAGAGTTACCAAGCTGTCCCTGTATATTGTGTGGGGTGACTTAGAAAGCGAAGACTTTGGGATGACTAAATTTTAGCTGCTTCTCCTTTTGGGAAGGGATTATCTCACTGTAGAAATTTATAATTTTTTTAATTTATAAATTTAACCACGTGTGGTGGTGCACGCCTGTAATCCCAGCACTCAGGAGGCTGAGTCAGGAGGATTGCCGTGAATTCAAGGCCATTCTAGGCTATATAATCGAGTTCAAGGCCAGCCTACACTACACAGGGAAACTCAATCTCAAAAAAAAATTATAAATTTAGCCCTTGCCAACTACATTGTTTGGGAGGTTTGGTTAAAAAAAAGAAAAGAATATCTTCTTATGCAAAGACGTATCAGGTTTACATTATCTTCTGTTTGGGTCTGTTCTTCCAGGTGAGTTAAATCTAAGTTTTAGGAAACTTGACCACATGAAAAAGATGGCTGAATCTCTTTTAAAAGTTAATTTGTTGCTGTTTTGGAAGAGGTTCAAATAAATAGAAAGTTGAAGGATTTATTGACAAATATGAAAAATACATATACCGTACCATCTGGCGACAATCATTAGCCATATAAAACTCATGTCCAAGGAGACTAAATCTAATTTTGCCACCAATTTACAAAGATTATTGGATGCAGGATTCAGAAAGAAAATGTGGCATCATTTGTTCAAATGAGTAATGAAGGAGCTGCAAACCCAAACATCTTGGCAGACAGTGGCTCACACAATGACTGAACTGAATAACGGAAACCACAGAACAATAAGCCACGGATGCGAAAGGCCCCTGGGTGGTCAGGCTTCTGGAGAGGTGACAGCTTGCCAAACGGCAAGGCCCCTTTGGAAGAATTCTGCAGTTGCGTTCCTTCTTCCTCAGGATCGAGGTCACAGATTGTCTCCCTTTAAACCTCCAGGCTTCGCACTACTGCCAAAGCCGTCAGCGCTGGGACTGGCCTCTCCTTGGTCTTGGCAGGACTCAGGCTCACTGGAGGCTGGGAAGCATATTTTATTATTTTTATGTTTCATGTCGGTGTGATGGAAGCCAGAGTTTTCAGAAGTTTGAATGTCTGTTTCATAGAGCTAAATACGAACCACTTTAGTAAGGCCGTGGCTCTTCTCACTGGAAAGGCAACAGCAGATGATGTGGAGGAAATGATACCAAATAAACTGAGGTAAAACATATTTGCCCCTGAGAGACAGTAAGTGGAAGGTAAAGGGGAGCAGGTAGGAGGTATATATGTAGCAGCTAAAAGCTGTAAAACTCTCAAAAGAAAGTGTAAGTAAGTCTTTGCGATCTTGGATTAAGTGATATTATATCAAAAGTACAAATGACAAACAGAAAAAAAGAGATCAATCAGACTTTATCAGAGTTAAAAACTTTTGTTCCCCTTTTGGTATTGAGGGCCTTGCACTGAGCTATATCACCAGCTCTTTTCTATTTTCAGACAGGGCCTCAATAAATTGCCAAGATTGTCCTCCAGGCTCTTGATTCTCCTACCTCAGCCTCCTAAGTAGCTGAGATTATAGGCATGAGCCACCACGCCAGCTGGGAATTAAAACCTTTGAATTTCAAAGAACACCATCAAAGAAGTTAAAAGACAATTCACAGGGTAGGAAGAAATATTTGCAAATCATATATCTAACAAGGGACTTATAAGGTGAACATGTAACAATATTTTCAACCCAACATTAAAAAGACAACATGCTGGGCATGTTGGCACACACCTGTAATCCCAGCACTCGGAAGGTTGAGGCAGGAGGTTCACTGTGAGTTCAAGGCCAGCCTGGGCTACAAAATGAGTTCAAGGCCAGTCTGAATTACATAGTGAAACCCTGTCTCAAAAAGAAAAACAACAAAAATTAAATTAAAAAATAAAAGGACAAGTTGATTTCTTTTTTTTTTAATTTTTAAAAATTTTATCTTAAAGACAAAAGAATGGGAGACATATAAACCAGAATAACACAAAAACAACAAAGGAAATACAAAATTATAGAGAAGATAGTAGGGAATTAGCACTGGATGCTGTATTACATAACGTTATCTTTGTATTTGTTACTCAGTTATACAGATGATGGCTCATTCGATTAATCAATTTTCTCTACCCTCGTCTCCCTTGTTCTCCCACCCAATCAGTCGTCTTCCCTCTGATAATAACTGTACTTTTTGGTTTATTTACTCCATCAGGCTCTCACATTGGGAAAAGACATGGCTGCTTCAAATTGTGCTGTAACAAATGTGTGCACACAAATTCCTATGGCAGGAGGTGGAAAAGCACCCAACCTCAAAGACCGTGGATAGGCAGGGAACCAGGTTCACTATGATCAGGCACCCATTGACAAGCCCTCAAGGTCATTCTGGGGGTCTTGTCAAGTCAGCGGGGTTACCCCACAAACCAATGCAGCATGCCCGGAGGCCTGGTTGAGTCCTCAGGGTCACTCCTGGGGATGGCCGGGCTCCGCCCCATCGAGGCACTCCTGGGGACCCGATCAAGTACAAGGGTTCATCCCGAGGACTGCTGAGTTCTGCCCCATCGCCGCACTCCCAAAGGCATAGTCCAGGACCTCAGGGTTTTCATGTAGCCTAGAGGGAGTCTCTCTCCCCCCTCAAGCTGCTGAGCTCCCTGTCAAGGCCCCCGGAGTCCCCTCATGGGTCACTAGTGTCTTCCTGCAGGCCTCCTATGACTCTTTGGAGGCTGTCCTCACCCAGCTAGAGTACCGAGTCTGCACCCTAGTTCCAGGTCTTCACCTCCCCCCTCCTCTCAATCTCTAGTGCTGCCGCTCCCCGCCCTTACAGCTGGGCATTGGGCACAGTTATGATGCTGGGCACAGTGGTGTGACGTCTCCCCAACCTGTGCTCACTGAGGTAGTCCAGGGTGTGTGCTAAATTTAGTTATTAGTTCTAGGAGAGCATTGGAGGATTTTCTCAGGTCTTCTGTGCAGAGTATGTTGTTGACTCTTGGACTCCAGGACTGCTGCTTTTCATGTAATTTGTCACTACGGGTTCATACAAGGTTCATATATGGAAGCAGTATGAAGTCCCTCTTGATGCTCATATTAGTAGTTTAGGGTGAGTCCTGAAGCCGGACTCATCCCATTGCTGTCGGGAACACGTGTTGAGCACGCAGGTCACTAAGACTCAAGGTGCTCACAGAGGGGGTTCAGGGTAGGAGCTGAAGCCCGGTAACTCAGTTCATGCTTCCTGCTTGATGTTGGAGTGAGAAGGGCATGGGGCCGTGTGATCCACCTCCATCTGCAGCTCCCTCTTACTGCTGTGCTCCAGTTCCCATTTGTTCTTTGGCTGGATCCCTGGGAATTGCTATGGCCCTGGGGTCACTGCCACTGCTCTCTGCTGCCCCCTGCTGGTAGTTGCTCACACAGTAGAAAGGTAGGAGGCCACAGCCTTGGGGAAGGCATAGAGCTGGGTGTGGTGGGCTGTGTACTGGTTGCTTTGACTGCCTTGCCTCAGGGCGCTGATTAGAAAGGTTGCTGCAGAGTGGGCATGCTGCTTTAGGGCTGTTGTAACTTTTCATCCTCACACTGGGTTCAACAACACCTCCCCGCCGCCACTGCCTGTTTTCTGGGCTGCGCCTTCTCCACGCCGGCTTCAGTCCAGCTCTCAGAACTCCGCTCTCCCCTGTCCGAGTGGGGAGGCTCCTGAGAGCATGGCCTCCCAAGCTGAAGCTGCGAGTGCTGGAATGAGGGAGCGGGCCGAGGGTGTGTATGGAGCAGTGACTCCCTCCTTCTCCACCTCCTCTTCCTCTAACTGCGCCATGGCGGCCCTCCAAGTTTTTCTTCCAGGAGAGGTCTTGTTTGCTCTTTCTGAGGGCTTTAATTCTCATTTCAGATCCCTCTTGTGTCGAGGGAACCCATTTCTCACCTCCTTGTCTTTCTCATGTTGCTATATTCCAGCGTGTGGGTGGCGATCCTCCAGGAGGATCTTTCTCTGCTGCTTACCCGATCACTATCTTCCCAGAAGTACGATTTCTTTTTCTTTATTACTGGGGAGTGAAAGCAGGGCTTTTCACTGAGCTACATCCCCAGAATTTTTTAAGTTTCTGAGACAAGGTTTCACTGATTTCCGAGGCTGTCCTCAAAGTTGTGATCCTCTTTCCTCAGCCTTGGAGTAGCTGGGACTATGTACTGCCCAGGAACAACTCAATTTTTTAAAGGGCAAAGAAATAGACATGCATGTGCTCAACAAAACCACAGGACAACATAGCTAGCACCATTAGCCAGCAGGGATATGCAAATCAAGACCACAGTGAGATTCCACATCAAGTGCCCTCGGGTGAGTATAAAGAAAAACACACAGTAACAGCAAGCGCTGGCAAGGATGTAGAGAACCCGACTTTCATATGTTGCTAGTGGGAATGTAAACATATGTAGACTTTGGGCAGTTCCTCAATGAGTTAAACAAGTAGGTATTTTCCTGGAGATAATACCCAAGAGAACTGCAAACCTCATGTTCCCACAAAAGCTTATTTATGAATGTTCATGGCATCATTACTCACTATGCAGCAAAGTGGGAAGAACCCAGATGTTCACCAGTTGCTGAATAGATAATAAAATGTGGCCCAGCATTACAATAGAACACTATTCAGCCATAAAAAAGAACAAAGTACCAATACAGGTTAGGCTATAGACAAGCCTTGAAAATGTTGTGGTGTGTTAGGTTGGAGGTGTAATCCAGTGGCTGAGCATTGCCTAGCATAAATAAGACCCTAAGATACCACTAAAAAATATTGTGCTACATGAAGGAAGTCAGACATACATTATGCAATCACTTTTATATAAAGTATCTGGAATAGACAAATCCATAGCACAGAAAGTAGAAGCCAAGGGCAGAGAGGAAGCAGGAATGGAGAGTGACCGTTAATGGTTATGGGATTTCTTTTGGGAGGAGTTATAAAAATATTCTAGAATTAGGTAATGGTATTGGTTGTGCAACTCTGTACACATACTAAAGCTACTTTAAAGGGGTGAATTTGGGGGATGTGAACCCCATCTCAAAAAAGCTGCTAAATAAATAAATCAGGAGGGATCAAAATAAATAGAGACCCAGACTGCCCTGGTGCCTCTTTCAGATGGGCAGAGGCCTGGAGGTGTGAGAGTGGCACTGGGGGGGCCCAGACCTGACCTGCTCCAGCTTCCAAGGGAGCCTGGGGAGGAGGAGGCGCCCACAGGCAGAGGCGTAAGCAGTGCCCTCAGAGTGTCACTGTTCCGTGGGGAGCTCCTGGTAAGTGGCAACCCATAAAAGTGGGGCTGCCAGAGCTGAGCAAGAAATGTCGGCAAGAAGGCGGGAGCTGCGCTGTTCCCAGAAAGGACAGAAGGCTTTTCCCTCATGCTGGGGATTGAGTCCAGGGTGTCCTGTGTGCTTGGCCGGCTCCACAAAGCTGATTTTATAGGCTGCCGGGAAGCAGGTCTGAGCAGGGTAAGAGCTGTTAGAAGCACAAGGAGCGGGGAGTGGTAGCACACCCCTGTAATTCCAGCACTCAGGAGACTGAGGCAGGAGGATTGCTGTGAGTTCAAGGCCAGCCTGGGCTACCAAGTGAGTTCAACGCCAGCCTGATCCTCAGGCCAAGACCCTGACTCAAAAAAGAAAAAAAAAAAAAGGCGGGGAGGAGACCAAGGAGAAATTGTGTGGTTTTCCAGGAAGTGGAAGTCTTCATCTGCTGTTTCCAAAGTGACTTGACCTTCGTTTTATTCAGCAAGCCTGTGTGCCTGTTCTCTTCTCGACCCGGGCAGTACAGGGAGCAGCGGGAGCAGGAGGAAAGCAGGTGCCAGGGCAGGAAGCGGGGTCCCCAGGCTCAGGCAGGGCGCAGCGACTGGCTGGGTCACACTCTGAGTCTTTGATTCCCCTTGGATGCTGAATCCTGTTTTAATTGTAACTTGGTCCAAAAATGCCTGTGGTTGTGAACTGAATTGTGATTCTCCCCTCCTTCAGAAAAAGAAACACAAAGTCTTCACCCAGTTCCTCAGAAATTGGCCTTATTTAGAATCAGGTCGGGGCTGGGGATCCAGCTCAGGGGTACAGGGCTTGTCTAGCAAGCTGAAAGCCCTGGGTTTGAACATCAGCATCAAAAATTAAAAAGCTAAAGAAAAAGAAAAAAAAATAGAACTAGGTCACTGCAGACAGAATTCATTACTCTGAGGTGATACTGGAATAGCACAAACCTCCAACCCAGCACGGCTGTGTCCCAAGAAGACACCAGCACAGATGGGAAGAACACAGGTGGCAATGGTGCTGGAGAAGGGACTGCAGCCGCCAGCTGGTGAGGAGGCCAGGAAGGGGCACAGAAGGCTCCTCTGAGACTTTCCCATGCCTGGATCTCGGCCGTCAGGCCTCGAGGGCTCTGAGACGGTACACACTGTCCTGTCAAGCTGCTGAGCTCCTGGAACTGCTACAGCAGCCCGAAGAAACCTCTAGCCTCCCAAAGCTTTGGTTTATCAGCTTGCCCAGAAACCCAGTCTACAGTCTGTTGAAATGGTAGAGTTTCTACACCTGCTCCTATTTAAGTACTTTTAAAGCTGGGCACGGTGACACAGGCCTGTAATACCAGCACCCAGGAGGCCAAGGTCAGTCTGGGCTACTGAGTGAGTTCAAGGCCAGCCTGAAATACATAGCAAGACCCTGACTCAAAACAAAACAAAACAAAAAATTAAAAAAACAAAAATCTTTCCTTGCTGGGTGTGAGAGTGCACACCTGTAATCCCAGCACTCAGGAGGCTGAGACAGGAGGATTGCTACAAGTTCAAGGCCAACCTGGGCTTTGTAGGGAGTTGAAAGCTAGCCTGAACTATATAGTGAGACCCTGTCTCAAAACTAGACAAACCCCCTCCCCCCCAAAATAAAACTCTTTCGACTTCCTGGGTCCCCAGTGCTGTTCCTGTTTGTGCTGGAGTTTCCTGATGGATTCTAGGTCTCTCACCCTGGTCAAATGGGCTCAGCCTCTGTGAGAAACACCTGGAAATGTCATTTACAGGGTCTGTGAGACTGAAATAGTGGGAAAATTGGGCTTCTTTTTTTTTGAGGTTTTTTTGGGGAGGGGCAGCTTGCACAGGGGCTCACTATGTGGCTCAGACTGACTTTGAACTCACTGTGCAGCCCACATGGGCCTTGAATGGGTGATTCCCCCACCACACCCTCCTGAATGTTGGGATTACAGGTGTGTTCCACCACGCCTGGATCTTTTTTTTTTAAACAGATAATTGCAGAATTTATACTCCCATATGCATGATAGTCTTGTTCACTCATTCCAACAAGTCTGTCCAAACTGGGTGTGGTGGCTCCTACCTATAACCCAGCTATTCAGGAGGCTGAGGCAGGAGGATCTTGAGTTTGAGGTTATTCTAGGCAAGTTAGCAAGACTCTAGCTCAAACAAAACACAACAAGAAAACACAAGCAAAGCAGACAAACAAAGCACACACAAACAGCACAGCTACCCCATGCCAATGGCCCCTACCCTCCCCTCGCTCCCAGGCTGGCTGCCCCACACCCCTCTGCCGTTCCTTTCCATCCTGCTCACCACCCACAGCACACACAGCCTCCACCTCTGAAGGATGGCGGGAGTTTGTGGGCCATCCAGTGTCCTCTGCAGCCACATCTGGAGAGTCAGATATGTGATTAACCAGGGAACGAAACAAAGACAGTCTTTGTTTTTCCCTGAGAACCCTCAGGGAAAAAAAACCCTCAAAATATTTTAATGGCAATTCCAACGGACACATTCACAGCTCACAGGACGAGGTCAGGGAGGAACAAGGTCAGGCGGATATAAAACATGACTTTTGCACCATGGTCACATAAGGGGCCCCTTTGACTCAAGCCCAGGTCCTCACGTGGCGCCTTTCTCTCATCTTCCAGCTGTGTTTCCGGCCCTCTAGAGAGAAGTGGGGGAGGCCACAGATGTTCATCTCCCTCCCTCCTCTTGAAGAGATAGATGGGGACTGGCACCACACTCACGTCTTTGAGATCCTACGGTTGTCCCCAGGGTGACGCTTGGCTGCCTTCATTCTGTTCCCGACCTGTCCAGGGCTCCGCTTCCGCCGCTGTCACCCAACTGCAGTGAGAGGCTCTGGCCACTTGCTCTGCCTGCATCACAAGATGCAGCCACAGACACTCGCCACGCAGAGCTGCAAGTGAAAACAGGAAGCGGCCCGGGCTTTCCATCCGCAGAGGGAAGTGCGCTTCTTGAGATGCCTGAGAAAGTGTCTCTGAGCTTCTTGCCCTGGAGCTGGTTTCCAAGTCAAGGTTGGCTCCGCGTGTGCACATGGCAAAGGCTAGACACCAGAGACCATTGCCAATCTAGTGCACCGTTAAAGCCACCATCCCTGGGAGGAGAGGTATTCATTCATTCATTTACCAAATGCGGGTGAAATGACAGGCACTTTGATAGCAGCGGAAATCTAAAGCCGGAAGGAAGGAAACGGTCTCTACCCTCGGGGCTTGTGGTTGGGAGACATAAACAGTCTGGCAGGATATGGCCTGAAGCTAACCGTGACAACCTGAGCCACTCTGGTAAGTCTTGGAGGTCTGTCCTGGCATCCAAGTCACACCACTCCAGAGCATTCTGAGAGTGGGCCCAGTATGGGAGGCATCTACCCCTTCACCACCAAAGCTCCGGAATCACCCTCCTGCTCCCTCCCCAAAGCGCCTCTGGTGCTGAAGTTGCTGCGTCTCAGCTCCCATGCATCCCACCCCAAAAGCAGGATCTCAGCTTTCTCCTACCCCCCATATCGCCCTGGCTTAGCAAAACACTCCTGACACAGGTATCACTCAGGATGGCCTTTGGGCCTCACAGCAGCTGCCCTTACCCTTGATTTTATAAATGAGAACCTAAACAAAAACGCCTTCTCTCATTCCCCGCACTGCAGCTGTGGTCTGAGTGCACCTCCCAGAGTTTCACGTGTTGAAATTCAATCTGCATTTTGAGGTACTAAAAGATCAGAAACTTCATCTCATTCTGTGTTGAGCCACAGGAGCGTCAGGAGGTCACCAGAATTAGATAAAGCCATCAGGGTGCCATCGCCGTGACTTAATGTTGGTGACTTGCTAGAAGAGAGAAGGCCAGGATGCTCCCTTTGTCCCCTGCCTCTTGCTGGTGACGCCCTTTGAGGCTTCCGGACTCTGCCAGCAAGAAGGCCATTACCATGTGCAGCCCCTTTGCCTGGGACCAGAGCCACAGTAAATATCACTGAGCTATACCCTCACCCCTTCTATTGTTTGTATTTTGATACAGGATCTTGCTAAGTTGTCTAGGCTGGACTCAAACTTGTGACCCTTCTTCTTCAGTCTCCCAATTAGCTGGGATTTGCCTCGCAAATCTTTAAAACATACCCAGTCTGCAGCTTTGTATTATTTGCGACAGAAAGTGCAGTAATTTCCGATTTGTTGAAGTTGGGTGACCTAACCTACGGGATGAAGCTTTCCATGGCCTGGAAGTTGCTGACTGCATTTTCTTGGTGTCACTTGACATATTTCTCTCTCCCCTCTACTTCATTAGATTTTTTGTTTTTTTCTTTTGAGGGTTCGGTAGATTTGTATCTCTTTTGGCCAGAATACTTCAAGATTTGCCAGGTTTAGAAAATACAAATACAGGATGCTCCGTTAAATGTGCATTTTTGATAAACTATGAATAATTTTAATATGTCTCAAAGAATATTTGAGTTACACTAAAACTATTTGATATTTGTTTGAAATTCAAATTTAATTGGCCATTCTGTGTTTTATGGGGAACCCCAACTCGATCTCAGGATAACTTGCAATGACCATCAGGGGTTAAACAACATCTGGCTGTTTCTCTTCGAGGTGATGTTAACAGCTTTGACGGTAGGGGCCTAAACTGATTATTTCCCGAGGTTGCAAAATCATATTTTAATTACATCATTTTGCCCTTTCATTTTTCAGCCAGAATATGTCTATAAAGAGAAAGTTTCCTTCATTAGCTGGTTAACCTGTTTGGAAAGCAGAATGCATGCTTAACTCTCTCCTGTTATTTACCAGTTTTCAGAAAAATGAATTGATCCCTTAGCATCCTCCAAAGGTGACCAATGAGTTGGATTCTTTCCTTTTAAAGTAGTGTCATAAATTTATGGATTTGATGTGTATCTCTGCTACATAGCGATCATCATTCCTCTGGACTCCCACATTGTTCTTGATGGTCACTGGAAGCCTCCTGAACTTGGCATCTCCCTCTGACGTCACCGCAGCAGCATATGCTAGCTTCTTTGTTTTGTGGTGTAGCGGGCTGTCCCAGACTCGGCTGGAGATATAGCTCAGCGGCATAGTACCTGCCTGGCAAACGTGAGGTTGTGAGTTTGATTTCCGGTACCAAATAAAAAGAATTCCGGACTCATCTTCTATATTTCTAAGCTCAAACTTAGATTCAGATATGTTGATTAGAAGGTCCCTTCACAGGAAATGATATTTGGAGATCTAATATTTCTAAGTCCTCCATCTAAAATTCCAACCCCTAGAAGGGGAAAAAACATGTATCTGGGGTTAGGGATATAGCTCAGTGGTAGAGCGTTCACTTAGCACACCTAAAGGTCTGGGGTCCATGGCCAGAACCATACATAAAGAAAAATAAGGTAAAATAAAATGAAATACTTGCATATGATTTCAATGTAGATGGTGAGGCCCAGCTAACCCATGCAAAATTCATTTAAAAAAAGAAAGCAAGGAAGAAAGAAACAAACAAACCCAGCAACACACAGACTCACACCCATGCTCCCTGAAAGCTTACCCTGATCTTCTTCACTCCTCATCTTCTGAATACTATAAATGTACTTTGATTATATTGATTTCCTGACGATAAGGTCCTTAAGCGCGGAGACTTTTTGCCCACAGAGTAGACACTCAGTACATACGTCTTTAATGAAAGAATGGCAGAATGTCACCAAGTTACATCCTGAAACGTCCGCTCTCGCTGCTGTGGAGAATGAATGGGAGGACCCTTCCAAAGCAAGGGGCCCTGCTAAAAAGCTATTGTTTTGCTCCTTTGTTTGGGGGGTGGTTTCGAGGCAGGGTCTCACTATGCAATGCAGGCTGGCCTCAAACTCACAATGACCCTCCTGCCTCAGCTTCCCAAGTGCTGGGATTACACGAGTGCGCCACCATGCACCAGCTAAAAAGCTATTACGCATGTCAAAAATGTACCCATAAACTTAATTTTTTTAAAAAAGCTACATCATCTGTTTAGGTGAGAAAAATGACAGAGGCTTCAGCCAGGGAAGAGTCTGTGGAGATGGAAGAAGAGCAAGGTGGTGGTGAAAGGCCCCAGAGCCAGAGCCAACGGGACGTGGAGCCGGGTCAGAGCGCAGGGTGGGGGGACGGGAAGGTGGGAGGATGACTCTAGAAGCTGATCTGGGTAACCGGACGGATAAAGGTGCCGAAGGATGGTGGGGCTGTGAGAGGAGAAGGGGATCTTTGGAGGGTAGAGACAACCCAGAGCTCTGTTTTGCCTGCATATTTGGGGCAACCGTTAGCCAGTGAGATGAAAAGCAGGGAACTGGGTGAGTAAATCAGGGCTGGCGAGGAGGCAGAACCTTGGGAGTCACCAGGATGTAGCCCTTTAGGGCTCTGGGATGGGTCAGGTCATCTTGAGAGACCGACCAGACACTGTTTCGAGACAGCCCTTCCTGAACAGACCAGGTGAAGAAAGAGCAATGTGCTAAGGAGACAAGAAGACGCTAAAGGGGTGGAGAGAAACCAGGAGAGGGGATCCTCAGGAAAACCAAGAAAGAAGATGTGTCAGGGAACTGGAAGTGGCCAGGCGTGCGGGATGCTACTGAGAGGTCAAGCTGAATAAGGACACAGACACACTGGTGGTTTTCTTTTCTTTTCTTTTTTGGTCTTTTTGAGACAGGGCACTTCAGGCTGGTCTTGAGCTCACTTTGTAGCCCAGGCTGGTCTCAAGCTCGTAACAATCCTCCTGTCTCAGCCTCCCAAGTGCTGGTATTACAGGTGTGTGCAACCATGCCCGGCTGACACCTTGGGTTTTGCAGCTTGGGAGTTGTTGGAGACCTTGACATGAGATGTTTCAGTGGAACAGGAAGGGAAGGTGAGGGAACAGGAAGTGAAGAAAGGAAGTAGGAAGAGCAGAGTATTATTTCAGGAAGTTTGTGGTTGAGGGGAAAACCAGACACAGGAGCTAGAAAGCCCTGAAGAGGCAAGGAAAGGGGGTCTTTAGGGCAGGAGACACCCGTGCAGTGGGAGGGCCTAGTGGCACAAGGACAGAAAAAAATCGCAGAACACTTGGCCAAATCCACACAAGAAAGAGGGACCTGAACCAGAACAGCTCAGAAAAGCTGACCAAACTTACGAAGCAGGTAACCGAGGGTCTCCCAACTTCAGGTCAGGAGGCAACATACCAGGTTACACAATTTCTCAGGGTTCAGCCCTCTCCACTGAAGTCTTTCCCCTCTTCACCTGCTCCCTAAGTAAACAAAGGGACTGAAATGCCTTATTCTTCCCGAAGGCATTGGAAGTGGGGTGAGCACTGGGACCCTGGACAAGTGCCCCACTGCCGCCAGGAGGGGCCGATCCGGGTTCAAAGCTGAGCGAGCACATAGCGTTTCCTTGTCCCCTCCTGGAGTTAAGCAGCACTTAAAGCCCTCTTCTCTGGCTACCTTAGGATTAGCCATGTGTTTCTGCTATTACTTGTCTCTTCTGGGTGGACCTCAGAGATATGAAATGTACACAGCTTGGCCGCTGGACAGCGCAGCTGAGCAGCAGGAGAACGCGCCTCAGCCATCTGTCACCCCACTCAACTACAGCCTCTGCCTTCCCGCTGCTGGGAGCGCCAGGCCTGACTGGCAGATGCAGGACAAAGACAACTGTAGCCTTGGCTTCCAGCAGCTGCTCACACAGCATCTTGGGTGGGTGTGGGGGGAGGGGAATTCACCGAGTCGATGTTAAGTGCTTTGCCATGAAGTATAGGGTTTTCCCTCCACCTTAGCGATCCAGAATTGTACAGCCAGAGATCAAGGACGTTATTGTCGATTTCTCTCCTATCAGAGCGTGGTACAGTGGATTTCAAATTGTACTCAGCTACTTTGAGGTGATTCAGGGTATGAAACAAAAGGTTAGAATCTCACTAAAAATGTATTTAAATACGTGAAAAACTGCTATTAAAACATGTTTAGTCCAGCTTGGCATGGTGGCACATGCCTGTAATTCCAGCACTCAGGAGGCTGAGGCAGGAGGATCACTTCAAGTGAGTACCTAGTGAGTTCAAGGCCAGCCTGAGCGACATGCCAAGATGTTGTTTCAAAAAGAAATGAAAAGAAGAAGAAAGAAAGAAATTAAAAAGAAAAGAAGGAAAATGTTTAGTCCAATTCAAGATGACAGTAGTGGTGCACACCTGTAACCTCAGCACTCAGGAGGCTGAGTCAGGAAGATTGCAAGTTTGAACTCAGCTGGGCAACTTAGCAACTGAGTCCCTGTCTCAAAAGTTTTTTTTAAAAAGGGGTCAGGAGCATAACTTGGCATGAAGGCCAAGAAGGTTCAATTTTCAATATTGCCAGAAAAAGGTCTAGCCTATAAAACTATGAATACACTAAATTCTCATTTCTAGTGTATCAAGACTTTAGCAGTATAATGGGCAAACTAAATTTTTTTTTAAATAAAAGTACAAAAACTTATTGACAAACAGACACCAATTAGCATAAAAAATAGTACAATCGCAACTAATCTATAGACAAGGCGATATGATCTCAACAGTGGTCATTGCTTTATCCATTGATATCTTCGAAGTGTAAATACATAAACCCATATACAGACATGCAAATTTAGTCAGACAATTAATCCTCTCAACAATAGAAAAAACACAAAAACCAAAAATCCAAAGACAAAAAACAAAACAGGCAAACATCAACAACAGCAACAACAACAACAACAACAACAAAAACACCAATAGTTGCTGCTTTACATATTGATATCTTTGAAGTGTGTGTTCAGGACAACACATACAGACATACAGGATTGATCAAATAACCCGTCATCGATTATTGCTTAGCATTAAGTGATAGAATACAATAGTAGGACCATGTTAGCCCTCCTGCATATATACATATTCATATATACATACATACATTTTTGTCTTTTTCTTTTCTACTTTCCTTCATCCCATCTGTTCTTTGTTTTAGAACAGATTTCCTTCATGACTTTTAGTTTATATTCCCACCCTCGGGTTCTTACACCAGTGATACAATACGTTGCCTGCACATGTATCGCTGATTTATTTCACTTATGAGTATGGACTCCAGTTTTGTCCACTTGCCTACAAAGTCCCCAAAACTGTCTTTCTTTATAGCTGAATAATATTCCATTATATAAAAATGCCAGAGAATTCATGAACAAGAACGAAGCTGCAAGGGAAACACTTCAAAGAATCAATAATTGGGACCTCATCCTACTGAAAAGTTTTTGTACATCTAAAGAAATCACCAGCAAAGTAAAAAGAAAACCCACAAATTGGGAAAAAATCCTCGCTGGCTGTCCCTCAGACAAAGGTCTTCTATCTAGAACATACAAAGAATTAAAAAACATGTACCTGTCCAAATTCAAAGACCCAATCCAGAAATGGGCATCTGAGATGAATA
>PVLD010025665.1:0-23351 GCA_004027595.1 Dinomys branickii
TTGTATTATATCACTTAATGCTAAGCAATAATCGAAGACAGGAAATTAGATTAATAGTGTATATCTGTATGTGTTAGCCTGAACACACACTTCGAAGATAACAATATGTAAAGCAGCAACAAGCGGTGTTTTTTCTTCTGTTGTTGTTGCTGTGGATGTTGTTGCTGTTGTTGATGTATGCCTGTTTTCTTTCTTGTCCTTGGATTTTTGGTTCTTGTGTTTTTTTTTTTTTTTTTCTTTTTTTTCTGTTGATGAGAGGATAAACTGTCTGACTAAATTTGCATGTCGGTATATGGGTCCATACATTTACAATTCGAAGATATCAATGGATAAAGCAACAACTACTGTTGAGACCATATCACCTTGTCTATAGATTAGTTGTGATTGTACTATTTTCTATGATAATGGGTGTCTGTTTGTCAATATGTTTTTGTACTTTTATGTTTCTAAAATTAAAAAAAAAAAAAAAAATTTACTTTCCCATATCATGTTACTCAAGTTTTTGCTGTTAAATATGCTTACAATATCAACCAATAGACATTGTCCCCAAATTTTCTAAAAAATTAAATCATATTGTCTTAAAAATGACTAGACTCTGGGAGACATTTAATATGTGACAGTTTTGTGAATGGAAAATTGGCAATATATTTGCTATAATGAAACCTATATATTTATATGCCACTGAATAATTAAAGCCCATAAACTCTCTCTGCTGACTGCTGTTATTTTTAAATTTCTAGCAAAAGTAACAAGAGACACTGCACAATCAAGTGGTATTAGCTGGTGCTCTATCCACTTGCTGCTAATATAAAATATTTTTATCAGAAATAGAATTACTAATATATAAATAAAAATATTAATAGTGGTGTACATAAATAACATTAGGGATGCATTCAAGTAGCAAATACATACATGTTTATTATATACATACATGTCTTCAAATATAAACCAGGTGAAATGACAGTAAGTAATGATGTAATATTTCATGTTTGAGAAATTATATCTAGATCACACTTTATTCATGCTTAGAAGCTATGATATTGCTATTTTGTTATTAATTGCTTGCCATAAGGACAATGGGTATAGCTCAGTGATAGAGCACTTGTCCAGTGTGTGCAGCACACTTGGTTTGATCTCCAGCACCACACACACACACACACACACACACACACACTCACACATATACACAGTTACTGTTCATGAATATTGTATCTATGAAATCTATAAACACATATTTAGGTGATTATCTCATAGGACTAACTGATTGGTTTAAGTTTTAAAAGTAGAAAATCATTGAGTAATCCAGTAAATAATGAAATGCCTATAGATATGATTTTTTATTATGTTGGTTCAAAAGAAACAAATGAAAAGCTTAGGTGCTTTAGATACACTTATGAATTTTTTACTATATGATTTACCATGATCAGAACATTCTTAATTTTTAATTCATTTGTTAAATAAATATCTTCAATTTTGAGGTTTATTTTTATCATTATAGTCTCTGAATGTCATTAATGTTCCCTATTGGACTGTAAGGTACTTAAACTAGAACCTACGGCTTACTTCAATTTTTACTGTACTCGAGGTTAGTAGGTTTTGGAAAACTGAAAAGTTAAAGCTTACTAAAATAAATGTTGAAGGTAGAATTGAGCTTATGATTCCTGAAGATAACATCTAAGGTGTAAATATTTCAAGTAAGCTAGCAATAATGACTATCTTCTGAAAATGCTCCTGAAAATTTTTGTAGACAATATTTAGAAGTACAAACAAGATCCATAGTACATAATTCAGCCTTCATCTAAAGAAACAGGTTCATAATGAAAAGCTTGAAAAATAGTGACATTATTGCATTATAGATTCCCAAGCAGCTATCGTGTGTAAGAATAATTCATACAGAACAAATATGAAATGGAAAGCAAGAGAAACAGATGAATAGAATATATTTAGACAATATTTTTATGTTCAGAGTTCCTAAAAGATTAATTTATATGTCCTTTGTGAAAGTTCATATATATTTATTAGTATTTTAAAATACATGAACAGCATATATAGGGTATATCCTAGAAACAATAAATTCTTTGTCAAGGTTGTGATTACAATTTTTACAGGAAATGTTTATTTTGGAATCAAGCAAATTGTCTGAAAACATAGAATGAGACAATCCTTTCAAAATAATATTTTGATGTGTTAATTTTTAATTATGAATGAATCCTAGAAATACACTTGTAATTCACACAATAATTGAACTAATAGCAGAAGTGGAGAAGAGATGAGAAGGTGGAAGGAAGGAAAGGCGGCCAAAAGAGCACAGACAGTAAAGGGCAGCAAAGATGACTTGTATGGGATCCGTCTTCTACAAAATGCACAACTTTAAGTAATGTCATAATATGTCCAGAACTGAGCTTCTATTCTTTTACCTAAACAATATTTTTTGCTATTTTCTTCCATATCTTATCATAGAGTAAGGGATGGCCTAGCACCTATATTTCCTCTAGGTGTGCAGTCCTCAGGTATCTCCATGGACTCAGTAATTTGGAAATTCTATGAACTTTGTTTTTGAGCTTTTTTTTAAATGGAGGCTTCCTTATAGACTCATAATTGATCAAATAATTGACCTTTATTGGTCAACTCAAGCTTCAGCCCTTCAAACTTCCCCAGGAAATGTGAGCCCTTCCAGCTTTCCACAGTTGCCTACACTGGGATATATGTCATTCTTATCACTTGGAGAACTCCGGAGACTTAGGGACTGTGTCATAGAAAACTTTCAGTCAGGAAAATACACAGGCTTTAGGAGTTCTGCGCTGCAGCCCACGATCAAAGACCAAAGAGAAAAAATGTCTCTCCTAGCACCATTATTGACAAGGATGATATGAGCTTTATCTGGGCATCCTGGCTCAGAGGCACACACAGTTAGACAGACATAGGCACATAGATGATGGATGGATGTAGAGATTTGTCAGTTGAATGTAAACGTGGCCCTGATTTATCCTTTCCTTTTGCTGACGTCACAGAGGAAGTACCTCTCAGGTCAATTAAATTCTATTCCTTCATGATCTCAGTCATCTCTGCTAATTCCAGACTCTTTGTTGGATTTTTCAGGTCCTTAAAACGCACACATTAGGGAGATCACCAGTGACCCTCGAGGTTAGGAAACAGTTCATCAGCAGTCTGGTGCCCAGCTGAAGGGATGAACTGTGATGCCGCAGACAACGCAACGTGAGAGCGCTGCTGTCCCTTCCCATACTGCTCCCTAATTCCTTTGAGGCATAATCTCTGTCAGCAACATGATTTTTTTGCACTCCAAGTCCAAGGGTTTGAGAGCTAGTGCAAACTTGTACAACTCTTACAGCCTCTTCCACATCCTCATCCCAACTGGCACCTTTCTCTTAGTTTCTGAATCCTTTTTGTAGATTAAAAACCTCTACGTTTCCTCAGAAAATTTGAAATGACCAATTTCTTTAAGGAGCTCATCAGTGCCCAGGTAGTGAACAAGTAGATAGAATACCTGTTGCCCATCTTCCCCAAAGGGAAGCTGCTGCCGACCCAGGCAGCCAGATTGTTTCCTGGGACAAGAATGTGACAACGTGCTCTCTCTGGAATCTTTGCTTCACAGCTGAGCCTGGCATTTCCGGCATTTTGGCAGAATGTAAAAATACTATATAGATTATACAGAGAGGACAATCCCAGCAGGGTCATAGCGCGGAAAACCATGAGTCAAAGGCTAGACAAACCACGACAGAGAACTACTTAATAAATACTGAAACTAAAAGCTAATAATAGTACAACATCTATCATACACTGGGTATAATTTTATCCTCAGAAGCTGTTTGAGTATGAACTCAATTATTAATGATAATTTATAAATAAAGAAACCAAGTCATACAAGTTAAATAAATTTGAGCAAGGTCATGCAGATAAAAAGAAATTAAGTACGCAGGTATAGTGTCATTTTGCTAGGAAAGGGCAGAGTTAATCTGAGTACAAGATTCTGGTTACAGACATTGGTGCTGTGAAGTCCAGGGAACATAGCTACCTCATGGATAGTGTTCTATTACAGAAAGATGTCTGGCATTCTATGAAATATAATAGTGTGCATATGCACATACATGCCCTAAATAGATGAACATAGACATAGAGCACCGAAATGCTGACATACGCACATAGACGTGTACATCGGTACAGCACCTGGTTCACAAGTTCACGTACATAGCTTCATCAGTCACAGTCACCACTGTAGATTTTCAACATTATCAGACCGCAGAAAGAAACCAAGGCTTCTTTCTACTCTTCTCACTTTTTTGACAGGCCAGAAACTAAAGTTACAAAACACAGTCAGTATTACAATGAATACAGATACTAAAATCCAATGCTCTCAGAATCTGCACACTTAAAAGAAAAATAAACTCTAGACAATAATTGAAGTTATGCATGTATTCTCATATTCTTAAGGCATATTACCAACACACCTAACCCTAAAAAGTTACAGTCACACTTCGGTTGTATTCCAGTGATACACAATGACATGAAATGTTATATCCATGTCATGTGAAGTAAATATTTGACTGAAGTATAATAGCTGGGGAGTTAAAAATACCTCCACAAAATATTTAGAAGAAAATAATTCTCAATGTTAGAACTCTACGTAGGATTATTTTGAGAGACCTTATGAAATATCCTTCAGAATTGTAGAAATAGAAGCAGTTGTGAAATTTCAGTGTTTTTGATCTATCTTTAATTTTTTCACTATTTAAAAAATATTGGTACATTGTAGATATGCATAGTGATCACATTTATCACAGCAAATTTGCGCTTGCACGTGATATATCTCAATGCTTCATTTCCCCATCTCTGCCCCTGCCTTTAACCCCTCATCCACTCCTTACTTACAAAAGCTTTGTTTCCTTTTTTCCTTCTAGTCTTTTCATCTTTTCCCTTCTTTCTTTTCTCCTTCTCTCCTGCCTTCTTTCCCTTTCTATTTGAACATTTTCTACCCATTCCACATTATCTGTTATACATTTTAGTCCTTATTCATAATTTTGGTTTCTATCACCAAGGAAAAAGTGTCTGTACAATTTACTTCACTTAAGAGTTTGGCCTCAAGGTTCATCCATTGACCTAGAAATGATTCAAATGTATCCTTCTTTATAGCAGAGTAGTATTCCATTGTATAGAAGTATCACATCTTCTTTATTTACTCATAAGTTCATGGGCATTTGGGCTGATTCCAGGACAGCTATATTGTGCTGCTATAAACATGGGTGTCCACATATTACTGTAATATGATGCTTTTCATTCTTTCAGGAAGATACCAGGAAGGGGAAGAGCTGGGTGAAATGGAACCTTCAGTTTTACTTTTCTGACGAAACTCTACACTGATATCCACACTGATCCCACCAGTCTGCACTCTCGCCAACATTAGAGAAGGGTTCCTTCCCCAACCCCCAGCCCTTCAGCATTTGTTTGGTTGATTTCTTGATGATAGCCATTCTTTCTGGGATGAGGTGGTCTCTTAGCATGGTTTTAATTTGCATCTCTTTAATGACCAGTGATGAATATTTTTTAGTATATTTGATTGTTGTTTCTAGTTTTTCATCTTCTCAGATGTCCATTTTTGGATTAGGTCTTTAAATTTGGGGAGTCTGATTCCAAGTTCTGTATATATTCCAGGCGTTAGCCTTTTGTCTGAGGGACAGCCAGAAAATATTTTCACCACTCTATGTGTTGTATCTTCACTCTGTTGATGGTTTCTTTTGATGTGTAAAAGTTCTTTAATATAACAGGATCCCATTGATGAATCTTTATTATTACTTCCTATGCAAGTAGGTTTTTGTTCATAAAGTCTTTGCCTATACCAATATCTTCAAGAGTTCTACCTATTCTATCTTCTAGTCAGTTTAGGGTGCCTATTTTAATACTTATATCTTTGATCAATTTTGACTGTGGTTTAGTGCTTCAGGATGTGGAGAGGCAGTTTTTCCAGCAGTATTTCTTAAAGAAGCTATCTTTCTTCCAGTGAACATGTTTGGCCCATTTGTCAAAGATAAGGTGTCTGAGTGTGTCTGGAGTTGTTTCTGCATCTTATTTTTCCACTGACCTTCTGCTTTTGTTGTTGGTGCTGGTTGTTTGTTGTTGGCCAGTTCCATGCAAAGAAACTGAGACTTCTGAATGTGAAGATAATTTTTTTGAATTTATACTATTTGTAAAATTTGCTTCTATAACTTCCAATTGCATGATTTCTGCTTTTCCTATCACTGCATTAATAATATATATATATATATATATATATATATATATAATTTATATATGAAGCTCACGTCAGATATGGCTCTATTAGGTGAGTCTGGCATATTTTATAGACATTTATGTTTTATGACGGAGACTTGTCAATTTCTGTTTTAATCTACATTGTGGAAATGACTTATATTAACTTATCTAAATTGAAACCAATTAGGTTTTCATAGTAGTGTGGTTATGACCACTTTTATCCACAAATTGAAACATCAAATTCACTTATTCCTATCATAGCCCAGAATTAGAAAGCTTTAATATAAAAAGACTTGTTCCATACAACTCCTTTCCAAATAGTTAATAATGAAGACTGTTTGATTTATTTCCTTAATGAATTATTTTTTCCTCTGTAAGAATTTTTAGTAAATGATATTTCTGAATATCCTGAGAGTCTTTATTTTTGTGTGCAGTCCAGAGAATGAAACACCTTAGGTAAGCATTCACTGAGCTACCTCCCACGCCCCACTTTGCCATGAAAACTAAACTCAAACTACAAAGGTACAGATTCTTTGACGAGAAACATGAGAGTTTCAGCTTCACAAGGGATACATTTCAGGAGTGTACTTCTTTGCAAGACTCTCTTATCAAACCTTAAGCCCAATTTTCTCTATAAGGCTCTACTCTTAAGAAAGCAGAGAAGACTTCTTTAGTCCACATATGTAAAATGAATTGCTATTTCCAAATATCCATCTTATTAGGTTTGTAACTTCAAGTGAAAAGGTTTTTCTTTCCCGAAACTTCAAACAGCATTTTGTAGCTGTCCTTCTTTGCCCACAGAGGGACTGCCTGCCCAGTCCTTGGACCAAGTAAACAAGGGGTCTGATGTTTGGGGTTGAGCAGCCGGAACGTGGAAGGAAAAGTCAAAGAATTGTCTTCAAGCAACACTAGCACATGTCCAGCATTGTGTTTAGTAGCAAAAAAGGGACAGACGCCTAGGACAATACTGCAGTGAGTGCATAGCAAGGGAAGGATGTGGATAAATCAATGTATCTTCTCTAAGAGGATAAATTCAGGGAGAGGTACACTAATTTTGTTGAAGTTATTTAATGGAACTCTATAGTCATGATTAAAAATTTTAAAGTGATTTTTAATAAGTGGATGATCATGCTTATTTTAATTTTCTAAGTTCTGCACACAAGTGGTCAGATGACAATAAAATATTTTTGTGACTGAATATTTTATTTAGAATAATTTATAAATATTTTTAAAAACTATTCCAAAAGTAAAAAGAACATTTCATGCAATTTTTAATTGGTGTACTTTACCCATTAATTAAAGTTATAGAACATATTAGCTTATCCATTATTAAATATCTGAAATATATTTAGGTTGTGACTTCATTTTATATGACAACATAATTACTGAAACAATTCTAAAGTTTATAGAGCCCAATAAGGTACTTGTGACAAATTAACAATAGATTTATTAATTTTGACTATTAAAAAGATACCAAAACCATAACACTTTGCTACACGACAATTCTAAAATTCTATGATTTCTAATATATTTCAGATATTTTTGTAAAGACAGCATCACGGCCACATAAGGCATCAAATTATGCAGTTGTAGGAGTCTCATCTTCTGCTGCATAACTTGAAATTGCAAACAATGACACTTTTCAGCACTTCATTTCTGAAGCACAGAAATTTTAGTGTGTAACAAGTGTAAAAAACCTAATTGGTTGTAAGATTCTCTATGAACTTAAACTGCAGAGCGCCATCTTTGTATACAATGTTGTCATCATTTTTTAAATATGAAAGTTGGAGAGTAAAATGTAGCCTAGTTGAGTCAGAGCAAATAATTCATGTGTGTCTGTGTTTGTGCACTCATCCATTAATTCTCTGTTGTAATGTCCTGCCTCTTTTCCATTGGGATATTAACCCTTATGTCACAAAAGAAAATGAAACATAACTTTCTGGAAAAATAAGCATTGAGTTCTGCAGATATATCTTTTACAGAATATTTTACCTTTGGTATGTTTCCTCTGTGAAATCAAATTACAAATTATCCAGTGTGAATAAATTCTAAAGGTCAATATGAAAAAAAAACCCTCAAAAATACAAAGAATACCAAACGTATCATGTTTTGAGTGTCTCAGTAATTTTAAGTGACCACTGAATAAAAAAAATACTGGAATTTTAGTTCTATCAAGCAACTTTATTTCATTTGTTTGTCAGAGTTACAGTATGTGCTACTATGAATGGTTATAATAACACAAAATACACAGAGCACTTGTCAGGCACTTTCTATTTGTTTGCTTACAACTTATAATTTACTTCTTGCAACAGAGCGGGGAGATAGGGGAGTGTTTTCCACATTTTAATAAATAGGAAAACAGGTATTGTACTGATAGCCCAAGATCAAACTGCATAGATAACTTTGATTTACTTTTGGTAAAGTCTTTAATGATTCCTATAATGTTGCATTTTTACAACCATAAATATAAAACTTTTTTAGCAAATTATTACTCTTTGTAAGCACTTACCATATTCTGTGGTAATTTGTAATTTATTTGGGCCTTTTCAATATAATACTACCAGTAAATGTAACAATTTTGTTATTTATGTTATTACAAAAATATTTTCATGCTTGGAAGTACACTAGTTTTGAAAATTACTTTTAACTGATTTTTTTTGACAAAAAGAGTATGCAAACAAGAAAAAAGAGGAAAAAAATTACTCAACCTTCTTTTAAGGAAATAATACACATTTCAGTTAAGTAATTTCAATTAGATTGCAAATGCATCTACGAGATAATTAATTTTATTCATAGTGTATATTTTAAAACAGGCAGAAGAACTTCAAATACATGGAGAACCATTGGTATGTTGTACACTCCATAAAGTTTATTCCTCAGATCTTTTCTATTATTAATATGAAAGAATTATACATTAAAAATACAGAATTTTTAGATCATTTAAAATCCATTAAAAGCTGAGAGATTCTTGTAGCGAATTTTCTGCTGAAATGGGAATTCAGAACCTTGAAATAACTTGCAGATGGCCATTGTCATAGTGAGGAGAACCTTTATGGAATCTCCCAAGAATGAGTTTACTCCCTAGGCAAAGATCAGCATATGTCGATGTCTCCCAGTCAGGGTTGGTATCCTGGTGCTTGGAAAGGCTCGCTGGCTTCTACACTCATTTAATTTTGGTGATGTTTGTTAAAATTCAAATGTCTCTCTCCTCTGATTTTAAATAAAAATACACCTTATACAATGTTTTTGCAGACTCAATTACTAATTTTTAAGTTTCTTAAATAGTATACATTTGGGATATAATTGATGCAATAGTTATCTCCACGTTGCGTCTTAGCAATTTGTACTGAACCTTCCCCTCCCCACCCTTCTGTCTCTTTCAACCCCCAAATTTCCACTCCATTCCCACAAAGTCGCTTCCCTATCTCCTATCACCTATCTTATATTTTGCTGTGTAAATTATTTATATTTGGGGCTACTTATACAAAGGAATATAGGCAAGATTGAATTTTATGTGTGAGATGTGTTTCAGTTAACATTATGGTTTCAAGTTACTGTATATTCATTTCCCTACAAACAACTTAACAGATACCTTCTTTGTGTTTGAGTGTTATTCCACTGCATCGATATACCACACTTTCTTTACAGTTCACCTATACATTAGCCTAAAAGCTGCTTCCATAATTCCTCATGAGTTGTGCTGCTTTTATCACCAGTGTGCACTTGTCATTACACTATGATATCGTGAAGACCTTTGTGCTTCTCCTGGATGCCATAGGGCAAGGCAATTTACTATGTTGTCACAAGTGAGATGAACCATTCCTCAAGGTACAGCATAGTGAACACTGTCAATGGCATGTTTTTTATGAAGAAAAATGTAATAGCCAGAGATACAGCTCATTGGCACAAGTGCCTGCCTCACAGGCATAAGGTCTTGAGTTTGGTTCTCAGTAAAAAAAAAAAACAAAAGGAGGATTTAAACTACACATAGTGACACATTCCTGTGATCCCAGCCCTCAGGAATCAGAGGCAGGAGGACCACTGAGTTTGAAGTCAGCCTGGACTACCTTGTGAGGTTCTGTCTCAGAAAAGACCAAAAAATTTACTCTGTATTGCTTGTATTATTATTATGCTATTCTATAATGGATGTCTGTCTGTTAATATGTTTTCCTTCTGTCATTTTTAAAATAAATTTTAAAAAGGAAAATGGATTTATTGCTGTTAGACAAATTACCCCAAATTTTATAGTCATAAGTCCACATAGATGTATTGCCTCACAGATTGTGTAAATCAAGAGTTTGCACTTAGCTGCAATGACTCAGTGTCTGATTGGATCCACTTTCTATTTTACTCAGCTCACTGTTGGAGGGATTCACCTCCTTTCATACTTTGGACTGAGATGTCTTCTCCTCACCAATTGTTCACCGGTGATTCCCCTCAGTCCAGAGGCCTGTCCATGGTGTGATTTAAACAAGGTTTCTTGCTTCATAACGGAATGCAAGCAAGAGAACAGGCCAGAGACAGCAAGTTAGCAAGAAGTCCAGGCCGGTGTAACACCATTATGGAAATAACACAGAGCCACCTTTGCCGTATTCACCTCATTAGAAGCAAGTCATTAGGTCCGGGTCACATGGACGAGAATATGAATACTAGGAAGTGAATGATCTGAAGCTGTAAAACCAAATCCACCCTAAACAATAGTGTGCATTTTCTTTCTAAATATATATTCCATGAGGATTTTTTCAAATCCTAATATAAAGGTAACGTGTATTGTCTTTGAAAAGATAACACATATTGCCAGAATGACTTTCTCACCAAATGTTGCTTTTAGTATTACTGCCAAAGATACTACCTGTTTAATTACACACATTCTAGTAACTGCTAGTTTGGGGCCATATTATTTGAAACAGATGATTATGAAAGGTGTTGTGATTTTTCTAGCATATTGTTTGTTCAATATTTGATGTGTTACCGGTGTTTATTTGGAACAGAAACACAGAAGAGTGGTAGGAGATACTTGCTTGTGAAATATTTTGACAGGAGTTATGTATAGGGAGAAAGCTAGAGACACAAAGGAACAGAATTTCTCCAGGGGGGAGTTTATGTGATAAATCAAGCTGTTATTTTAAAAAGATAATTTGAATATATTTTCAGATACTGGTAAGTATCATGTTCCCTATTAGTCCCCCAAACACAACCTTGAGTTCAGAAGTGATTTGAAAATACACAAATAGATTTCCTATTATTTTACATGAATAATTTTTGTATGCAGTGTTTTATTACCACATTCTGGTGACATAAAACTGTTTATTCCTTATTCTGTATATCATAATTTTGCTATTGCTTTTAATTCCTCTTCTCTTTTGTTACAACAAGAAGCAATGAATGAAAATTCTAACACTTATTTCATAAAAATTCAGAGAAATTTCACAATTCTCTGGTTTTTGATTTCCTAGTCTCTGAATGCGGGTGTTAAACTCAAAGATGTATAAGACTCTCTCTATGTGGATCCATCCTGACACTGGATGCAGCAGTTTCTTAAGAAAAAATTCTATATCTATGTTTTCTTTATTCTGTAATGATGTGTAACATGTTGTTAATGTATACTGATGAAGAATGACTGAATTAAAAATTTCAACTTTGTTGAAATTGGATATGCATTGGATATGGTATCCCCTACCACTCTTCCTTGTTTCTGCTCCAAAAGAGCACCGGTAACACATCAATGCGTATGTTGATATGCACTGGATTGCACTGTTTGGGAAACTTAATCTTGTTCCACGTATAGAGGATTCTGAGCACCTTAAATTTGGATCTTTTTATTTGATAGCTATTATTTCTCTTGGAAATATTTTGATTATATTCCTTCTACCTCTACTTATGTGATTTTAGATTATTTTAGTTTACAAAGTATATTTCCACTTTTACTAATAAATGTGGTTGTTGGATTAGCTCTTATTCACTTAAAAGGAAAAGAAATTAAAGGAAAGGTAAAGGAAAAGGAAAGAGCTTATTCTAGCTACATTTTATTCCCCACTTTAGGAAGCTGGTATTTTTTCACAACTGAATTTTCATAATTGGTGGTTAATAACTATTTCTTTAAGAATAAAATTGCAGTAGATGCTGAAAAGCAGAAATGTTTCAATTTTACCTTTTTTTTTATAACATATGTCAAATCAATTTACAAAATTAAAGATGTAGGAACATGTTCTAACACAAATATGTAATAATTGTAAAATTATCTTAACATCATGCTATTAATGGATTTTTTTTACAAAGGGATTTTTTAAAATTCTACTCTGATATGTTTTCAATTCATTGAAAAATCTTAGGCCTCACTTGCAAAACATTTAAATTTAAAAATTACTAATGAGACCCTGTGGCAAATCAAAATTTCTTTCTCAAGCATAGACTGAGGGGTAGTATTGAAAGCATAAGTCAGAAAACAGTTGAAAATATTCCAATTTTCCATTTCAGAGGCTGCATATACAATGGGAAGAAATGCTCAGATCCTTGCAGTTTCAATAAACCTCAGTATAAAACAAAGAAACAAGGAATGTCATGAATAGGAAAAGTCTGAGAAATTGTCACAGCCAAGAGAAAACTAAAGAAAAAACATTACTAAAATCACCGTGGTATCTACCATGTTATCCTCAAGGGAAAAAGGTTAAAACTAAGTTAATTTCATTAGATAAAATAATTTAGATAATTATTTACCAATATCTGTTCAGTACTCATAACAAATGCACCTCGGTACTCAAAGACGTTATTTGTAAGAGAGCCCGGGTAAGGGCAAACACAAAAGTCCTATATGAGTGTTGCAATTTTGGTGTAAAGAAGAAAATGAAACTATCCAGAAAGTGAAGATTTCTTTAAAAATAAATTTCATTTAATTCATTTGTGCAGCACTCTCTTTTTTAGAACTGAAGCAGTGAAAGGCCTGGGAGAAATGAACCACGGGTCCTCCACGGTTGTGTCTCTGCATAGGTTCCGTTTTCTGAGATTTGGATACCATTTTCCAAACCTAACAAGAAGCTGCCAACAGAAATCTAAACAGTCACTTCCATAGACATGCTGTTCGCTGGAATGAGAGGGGCACCGTGGCAAGGTAAGGTTTCTCGGAGTGACCCTCAAGGGCACTCCCACAAGGGCAGGGGGACAATCATGGTGCTTCAGAAGTATGCCCATTATATACTGTGAGTATGCTATGGGTCCACTTCTAAGGCAAGTTTTCCTGCTCCAGCCTGATTGGTGGACCTCAACTTGGCTGAGATGTAACCACTTTTACATTAATAACCTGTATGCAGAGTCCCTTTGGCCACTTGTTCAAGTCCCCTCCTGGGTTCAATTTCCTGGGGCTTTCTGCTTCTGCCTTACAATAAATGATGCTTTTTGCTTTCACTCTACAATAAATTCTTTTGTTCAGTCTTCTTTGATCGTCTATCTTGTAATTCTTTCTCAGTTGACGAACTCACGAGCCTGATGGTAACAATATCCTTTATTGTTCAAATATTCTACTAAATTTCATCAATATTTGTCTTAAGGAGGTATTGTTAGGAAATATTCAACCAGTAGAAAACTACCTATTTTTTTTCTGTACTGAGTACATCTGGGGAGTATGGGATTATCTCATAAAACTTTGATCTCTTTCTCACTTTGCCTCAAATAAAAAAAAAAAGTTTGAAAAAGAAGCTCTGCTCTTATGAATTTGTCCATGTCAACACATTTTTTAGCTTGAATTTACAGATGTGTCATGACTCAAAAACATCAAATAGTAAAAAAGGAAAATCAGCAATCAAGACAAATCCATCCTCTCAACAGAACAAACATGAGCGTCACTTTATAGAATTGCCTGAAGAATTCAAGGTCAGAATGGAACGTTTTTAATTGTCAAGTGCTGTCAACTAGGATCAAATAACAACTATGTCAAAAATTATGACAACATATTTCAGATACGTGAAATACGAATTTCCTCGGAGGACTGTGGAGTGACTTCACTTTTCCAAGGAGAAAGAGGCCCTCTTTTGGACATGCCTCTTTAAATTTTTATAATATACAGTGAATTATCTCTTCCAAATGACTCTATGCTCTTCTCCTCCCAGAACTTTCAATGTAAAAATTCAACTTTAATCTTACAATAATAGTAATTTAGTTCTATTGTGTGAGATAATTATCTGACCATAAAGAAAGAGCTGTAGCATATAGGTAAATACAATACAAATTGCAAATTATTGAATTAAAACATGACATATTAGAGTCCCAGTACTAAAAACTATGATCTAAGTATTGATTTGAATTTATATACCTGCTTTCTTTCTTTTTTTTATATGGAAGAAATCAGATTATCAGATTTTGTTTTTGAAAGTTTATATTTGCTAATAAGTTAGAATTTTTTTGTTTAGATATTTAAGTCATACCCATAGATCTTGTTATTTTCTTAATCAACATTAAGTTTCATGTAACAAAAAGAATACTTTCTAAGACCCTGGAAAGTTGAAACAAGTCAATGAAATAGTGTATTCAATAATTTGACTTGAAATTTTGTCAACGAATTTCTGTATATTTAATTCTTTTTAAATTGTAAATGCCTAAACAATCAAACTTGAACTCTTAACAAACAGAATCTACAAATGTTTAAATGGTTGTTATAAGTCTAATTAAGATGTCAGTTTAGTGTTCTACAAGAACATTTTCTTAGTCTGTTAAATTATCATAGCTTTTGTATTAAAGTCCCAATACTAAATATAATTTCTTGTTTTGTTTTAAGTAACTTACAAAGTAAAATATAAACTCTTTGTATATACCAGGAGACTTCTGTTCACTTTTTATTAAGATTCACCAGCTGTTTATACTTTTTCAGAATTATCTTAATATTTTTTCACTACCTTATATTTTGTGAATTAGTTGAAACTAAGTTGAAAATGCAATTCTCCTTTGTAAATAAATACTCCAACATGCATTCTATAAGAATAGGGGCATTTTCTGATATAAACATAATACAATGATCAAAATTAAAAAATCAATACTTATTTAACTTTATTATCAATTCTGAAAATCATATTCAAATGTCAATGATCATTTCAGTAATGCCTTCCTTTTACAATTCAAGAGCAGGGTTATGGATTGCACTTATTTGGCATATATCTTTAGTGTGTTTTATTTTAGAGTTATGAGACATTCATGTCTTGACATTTTGAAGTTCAGTCAGTTCTCCCATCTAAGCACTAAGCAGACCCAACCCTGCTTAGCTTCTGAGATGAGATGAGATCAGACACGTTCAGGGTGGTACAGCTGTAGATTCAATCACTTCTCTTAGTTGTGAATTCATGCATTTTAAGGTTAGTTTTTTTTTTTTTTTTTTTTTTTTGGTGGTACTGGGGATTGAACTCAGGACCTTGTGCTTGCCAGGCAGGCACTTATTCCACTGAGCTATATCCCCAGCCCTAAGGTTAATTATTAATCGCATATGTATGTAACTCTTCTCTTTTCTGCAAACTTCACATCCATCATTATTAAATAACATCGTTTTCTTGTTCTGAAATCTCTTTACATGATATTACTTTAGCCTCTCAGCCTCTTCATGCTTACTTCTTCCACAGTTTATCTTATTCTTTAACTTCTTTGCTTCTCGTGTCTTTGTGCTTAGAATTCATCTCTTACAGGGAGCCTGTAGTTAAGCCTTCACTTTTATTCAATATAAAGATCCCTTTTGCTTTACTTACATTTACAGAATGGTTTGTCACCATTTCCTTTACATATAATTCACCATTGTTATGGTTAGCATTGTGTCCACCGCTTCTCCTCTTCCTCTCTTTTATGGTCTATTATCTTCATTTATATCTTTGATTTGTCTTTGGTAAAGTTTTTACTACTTCATTTTAATTTACTAACTTTTTAGAAAGTAACCTTTGCCCATGGCTGTTCAGTTATTAACGTTTAAAAATATTTATTTTTAAAATGCCAATCTTTTTAGTTAATATTTTATTAATAGTAACAGTTTATCATTTTCAATAAATAAAAATACTATGTATCATATTTATCATTTATAGTACCTTTCATTCTTATAGATTTATAAGTTCAAATTATAATATCTTATATTACCATATTCTAGAAAAAATTCTCTTTTTCTAACAATGTAGGGCATAGATGTTCTAGTGATTGAATTTCAATGTTTATATTAATCAAAAATTTTTCTTCATATTTAAGAATATTCTTATATCTAAAGTTTTTGGATCACAGTTCTGTTCTCTATTTTATGATATGAAATCTGTTGTTTGTCATTTGGCTTATGTAGATTCTGCTAAGCAGTCAGGCACGCTTTTAATTATTATGTTCTTTTCACTTTTCCTCTGTCTGCTTTTAAACTTTCTTTTCATAATTGACTTTTAGCAGGTTGATTATTGCTAAATTTGGTCTCATTATAGATATTTTCCTTGCTGATTATTTAGAGGTGTATAGCTGTGTTTCTCTCACTCAATTTATTCTTTCTTGGTTTCCAATGTTGTATATTTGTGAAAGTTTTATAGCGCATGGATACCAGGTTTTTGTTTCAGTCTTTACTATTTTTTTCTTTGTACTCACTTTTAAAGTTTAAAGTTTAAGTTGGTGGTCCTTTCCCTTATTTTATAATCACTATATGACTCAATCAATTAATATTTATTGCTCAAAATTGCCCTGGGAAGTTATCTGAGGTTCTCTGTATTTTTTTTTATTTTGAAGAGAATAAAAAAGATAACAAAATAACAACAACATAGACAAAAACAAAACAAAAACAATAAAAATGATACAAAGTTTTAAAACAAAAGGATAGGAATTAACAGTGGTTGTTATGGTACACATTGTCTTCAATGAACTTGCTCAGATTACCAGATGTAAGAATACAAGATTGATCAAACCTTAGAGAACATAGTAATAAATGAAATAAATAGGGCCTATGTGTGTAAACATCATATTGTCTCTCTAGAATAAGAATCTGAAAGAATAAATAAAACCCAAAAGATACAATAGATAATGTGAAAGGGAAAGAAATCTCCCTTTTGTTTTTAGTCTTCCTTTAAGAAGGTCCCCCAATTTTTTCTTTTATTTAGTTGTAGAAAGTCCATTACATTTTCAGTATACCTTATTTATTCCCTGAAAATTGCACAGCATTTCTTACATAGTGAGAATTTTATATGAGCATTTACATATTTTTTAATTCCAACTCCCCACATGGAATATAAGAAACATGTAATGCAAGCAGGAATGAACACATAGTTACAAATGTAAAGAAAATTAGATTTCAAGTAGTTTTATTAGAAGAGAAAATGTCCCTGCTTGTTAATTCATCATTTTAATCTTTATAGAACCCATTTCTTAAAAAAAAAAAAAAAAAAGAACCCATTTCTTTAGATTACATTTTTATGGTGGATCAAATTTTTCTGTTTCCTCATATCTAGTTTTACTTTATTGTATAGTGTACAACATGAATAACATTTTCAAGATTCTAGATTCCATTCTTTTTCTCTAAAGACTCATACATTGTGCTGATTTTGTTCTAGCTGATAAGTGATTTGGCTATAGTCAAACTCTGAAGTCAGTTCACTGCACAGACATAAAGATTTACACGTTTCTAACATTTCCTTCTGACTGCTAACAAATCTCCATGACTCACATATATTGTCAGGGTGGCATATTTATATAGTCTTGGGAATTTCATTTACTTAGTTTTTACTTATATTTAAGTCTTCAAGTGTTTAGCAGATACTTGCCCTCTAGAGAATGCTAGTTTATCATCTTAGGCAAGCTGAGAATCTTACTTCCAATTCATTGAACTTCTTACCTATGTCAGTCATTCACAACAGGAAAAAAGTAAAATGATGTTACAGTATTGTATGTAGCAAAGTACAGGACCGGGATGCAAATAATTGAGGTATATGTATCTGCGGTGACTGTCCCCAAACCGCAAGTATCTACCCACTGAGACTTATTGTAGGCAACACGAAGGCAGTGGACTGCGAAACTATTTTATTTATATGGAATTTGATGGTTAATTTAAGTGTCAATTTGCCTAAACTAGAGTTGAAAGCCAGGAAAGCTGTATCTTGGATACGTCTGTAAGGACTTTTTTCCCAGGGGAGATCGAGCGATGAGCCGGTGATATGGAGAAGGAATTCGCTCAGTGCGAGGGAGTATTATCAACCAGCTCGGGGTCCAAATAGAACAAAAGAGTAGAGGAAAGGTGAACTCATTCTCTCTGCTCACGCTTCTCTTTTCCCTGGTCATTGTCGCTCCAGAACCTCTGCGCTTTAGAGTCCACAACTTACAAGAGCAGTTCCCCAGTTTTAAAAAGAAAATTATACCACTTGCTTTCATGATCCTGAATCTCTTTGACTTAGACTTAGCCATGCTATCAACACCTCTGAGTTCTAGCTTCTGGACTATTGTGGGAATTCACATCCTCCACAGCTCTGTGAGCTAATTCAAATGATAAATCCTACTCATATGTCTATACCCGTAAGTATGATATCCGTACTCAGTCAGTAGCACTTCTTATTGTTTCTGACTATGTGAAAAACCCTAAAATATGGGTAAATTTTCAACATTGAAATTTCTTTCTCTTGGTTTAAGAGTTAACCTTAGAAAAGTATTTTCATAAAAGAACCTTGGCAGCGAAAGTCTCACACATACTACCCATATGTATTTTTAAGTCTGATGGAGTTTCCTATGTTTTTCTATAGCAATAAATGTTAATGCTAAATTTGACAGTGCATTTTACTTTTTATGAAAACAGTTCAAATGGACTTAATGAGAGCCTAAATATATCTACATCTGCATCTTTATCTCCATCTCTAAGGAGATGCTAATATATAATACATAGTTTATGTGGGATAACATAACTATACCTGATTTATGAGAATAATTGCTATCAATGAATGCTTGTGAGATATGAGTATATTCCTAGTAATTTCTAATATTATTTTCCACGTGGTAGACATTGGTCTTATCTATATTTTAAGAATTGCACAAAAAGGTGAAAAAAGATAAAGCAGCACACAGACCTGGTGAAATAACAGTGATTAAAAGTTTATGTTTCCCAAGTAGAAGGCAAATATAGAACTCAGAAGTGTGGCAGGTCTGGTGATAAGAAAAACATCCTGCTGAAATCACTAACTTTGATAAAAATAGCATGTCAAGTATGGAGGCATATAGCAATGAAATAGTGATTATATTATTATGAACGGTGTGTAGTTTGAGCTATTTTTTAATAATTGCTGATGCCCAGTTGCTAAAATTATGAGAATAAACAATAACTGAAACGCTACTATTTTGAAAAAATTGAATCCATAAATAGTGGCTATCATTCCACAGTTTGAGATCAAGTACACTTGAGTGAGAACGTTGAAGGACTGTAAAAGCTGTTGGCTACATGATTTATAACTTTAAATAAACATAAAGTCACTTACAATAATTTTATTCTAAATCCGCACATTTTATCTGAAATCGGGAAAAGCTACATGATTCCATTTACTAAAAATCGTTCTATCAGGATAAAGAACCTCTATCAATGAAGTAAAATTTGAGTATGTAATATGTAAGCCTAAGATGACACAACACTGGTACTCAAACAATAGCTCCATAGAATAAATGGATAAAATATCTTGTTAAGTAAAATGAAACTGAAGAAAATAAGTAGTACAATGTGAGTCTTATTTGTAGGTTAGTAAGCCACCTAGTTTTTAAAATTAAACTTGTTCCCACACAACAGCTGAAATTAATCATTTTCAAATATTCTAGGGGGTTTTTAGTAAGTAGGCTTAATGTTTAGAGCCTCATAAAAGGCCATGCTTTATACAAATAATTATGTAAATGGGTACATTGTGAAATCATAGCATTTTAAATTATGCTACAGGTTAAATTATATTTTTAAAATATAGAAACATAGAGCAGGTAAGGTATTGTGGGAGACCGCTGAGAGATCTGTGGTCTGCATCCATTTTGTAAACTACCAGCCATCTTGAGAATTTAGTTTCAGTTTCCATATATGGTCAGTTTCCTGTAGTTTCCATGTATGGTTAGTTTCCTGTAATTATATAATAGACTTCTATATATGGTCAACTTCCTGTAATGATGTAATATCGCCTGATGCTCTGACCACCCTCGCGTGATGTCTGGACCTCCCTCCGTTGCCTGGTTACCTATTGACGTCAATTCCCGCTCCTCCACTGTATATAAGTCCGAGACTTCTGCTCAATAAACGAGGCTTGATCAGAATTTTGTCTTGCCTCCATTTCTCGTGTCGCTTGTCTGCCTATTATCCCGCTCCCCCTCTCTTTAGAGCCTTCGTTGACTACCCGCGGGCCGGGACAAGGTATAAATACTTTTTCAGACAACTGGATACATTTAAATTAAAATGCATACAAAATTTTATATTTCATACATTTATAGCATGTGTATATTTCAAAAACATATGTCATATATGTGGTGATCTTTACTGTTCAAAGTACATTAGCTTATGCATTTTATTGTATCAACTTTCCTCATGAGTGATTTTAACCCTGAAATAATCATTTGAATAACTGCTCTCAGGAATTGACTTTCATGAAATGCTAATAAATTATGTTATTACTGTCATCATTCTTTCTCATGCTTTAGTTTATAATATTTAAAAAGCTGTTAGCAAAATGGGTCAATAAATATATGTTAGAGGAATAAAAGGAGGGATGAACAAGCAGGTTTTTGTAGGATGAGCATGTGTTCTTTAGCTACAATATACCGTATGCCCTCATAATCATCAGTAATTCAATCCCCATCCACCTTTTAAAGCCTACTTTCACTGGCAAGTTTTCTGTGAGAACTTGTCTTATACTTCATATGATGCTTCACTTTTCTGAAACCCCACTAAACCTTGGAGTGCTTTTTATGTTTTACACCCTTTGTATCTCTCTTTCATATTTTCCTTTGGGTCTATTTTAGCTATTTCTTGGAAAATTTACAAATTCTGCTAAAGTCTCACCACGGACATTAAAAGTAAAAACCAAACCAAAAAGTATCATTTGCAACTTCAAGTGGAGCGCAGCTCATAAATCTTCTAGGTTCTTTTCTAACGGGACTTTTCTTTACCTTTCTTTCTGTTCCTGTTGCACTATGCGTGTTGCAGTGTTGTCACCGATATCTCTAAAATGCTTTAGCTTGCTTTGCCCACCATCCTCAACTTTCATAAAGCTCAGATTGGGATGTTTCAGTTTCAAGACCCTAAGCAACAGGGAATCTCATTTCTCAACACCTGCCTCATCCTCTCTTCAACCCCTGGAAACAATCTCTCTCTCCCTCTCTATCGCTCCCCCTCTCCCCCCACCGCTCTATCTCTCTCCTGTTTTGTGATTGCTTCTCAGATTCTAAACAGTTTTTACTAGCAGTTCTGTCATAAAAACTTGAGCAACTTATATTTTTATATATTAGTTTCCTCCTCAGAAAAATTGCAGTGAACAGCAAGAGGAACTCTCTACAGTAGTCTTAAAACATATTAAGTGCTTATAAAGGTTTGTTTTTATTAGTATTTACAAACCAATTTAAATGCTCACTTCTATCACAAGCAAAGCCAATATTCAGGTTCACATTGGAAATAAATCTAAATAGTTTTCAAACTACTGAGTGTGACCCCCGATGTGTTTGTGAATTCCACCTAACTGTATTTATTTCACAGCACATTTTTCAAAAATGTGTGTGCGAAGTACTTTGTCCATTCTTCCATAAGAAATTAAGGGGCTTTATTTTTCCTACAGACTCTAGTGAAAAGAGTCATTGGTGGCTGTTTGGATGCTTGAGTCATTCAATTTACATTCCTGTTTGTGGCTGTCTCACTGTGTCATTTGAAAGGATTGTCTCTCTGCACTTTGCCCTTAGGACACTGTGTTCTCCTTCATGAAGCTGTGGAGCTTGTTGTAAAAACACATGTGTGGTATCCATATATGTACACACTGACAACACATGTAAACATAGTTGTCATATATGTCATATGCACATTTAGTCCTTATTTCCTTTCCTTAGTATTTCTGTTCCTTCAGCTGTCAACAGTTTTCTGTAACCACCTTCTCCTCTTGGTTTCTATCACTAAAAAGGATTGTCTAAAATATCACTACTGAATCTTACACAAAATGTGTCAAATTGTCATACACATAAATCCTCTTTAACTTACTAAAAAACTTACCTTCTATAGGTGCATGGCTAACACTCGGTATCTCCTGGGATGGCTCTACGGCCCCTCCTAACTTTACAGCACATCTCTAACCCAAGCAGTCCTTGAAGCTACAATTTTACATGTTCAGACACTACTCTTCATGCGAATGAAACCACCACTAAAAAGTTTTACTCATATTTCAGAACTCTGATTTCTTAAATATATTTTAAAAGATTCCAAATATCTTAATTCTTGACTTCTGGGGAAGATGGCGACCAGGTGAGCAGCAGAGGGAATCTCTCCCAGAGACCGATCTTTTGTGCGCGGGTGCCCGGTCCGTGGATGCAAAATTCCAACTGATCGGGCTGCTCTCTGCAGCATGAGCATTAAAGGGCCGGCTGGAGAAGCCGGGCGGCGAGAAGTGGGCGGATCCTGAGAGCTGGGCGCCCGAGAGATTGGTGAGGCGCTTCGGCCGCAGCTCAGCTCAAATCGCGAACAGCCAAGAGAACGATTGCGGCGGGAGGAAAGCCTCCAACTCCTGAACCCGAACGGCTCAGAGACGGCTGTAACCAGGATTTGTTGGAGGCAATGGAGCAGAGGAAACTCAGAGAACGAGCTACTGGGACAGACTACGCCAATCTGGGCAGCGTTCTGGGATCCCGCTCAGAGCCCTGCCCCCGCAGCCGGCGCTGCGCGAACCGGAGCAGCTGCGATCGGCGGGATTTCTGAGTTGGGAAAAAGCTCGATCCACGGAGATACATCTGAACGGCATTCCTGCCTGCAGGATCCCAGGGTGAGTTGAGTGGGCGCTCTAACCGGTTTTTCCTGAGTCGGGAAGAAGCTCTGCCCAGCGAGTGACATCAAAGCAGCTTTAAGGACTGCGGGATCTCCCAGGTAGGAAGAGCTAGCTAGGCGCCCCTAGGGGATTTGT